>JAVJIF010016966.1:0-27500 GCA_038442645.1 Agave tequilana | reverse complement strand
AACAGAAATTTTTTGAACTTTGAATAATTTTTGAAATATTTTTAAATAGTTTAAAGTTTAAGTAGCATGCTATAGAGGATGAAATACATGTTTTAAACTAGATATAAAAATTTAAAATATTTTGAGACATGTATATCAATCAATCATGCACCTAAACCAAATAACCAAAAAAAACTTGTATTTTAAAAAGTGAACATGTGTGTGTGTTTTCTTGAGCACAACTTATCATATCCCACTCTTTAACATACTACTTCTTGCAATGGTTCTAGGTGACTACAAGATCTTCAATTTGGGCTTTTCCATAAGCATCGTTGAATAGCTTGAATCCTTGATCCCGAATTGAGTCAATTTGAGTCAAAACCACCTTCCTTTAGGGAAGAAAACATCTTGAATCCGTAGAACCCTGAAACAAACTTAAACACTAAAATACGATTAGTACAAATAACTATATATGTTTTGTAATCATCAAAACTGCAAAACCGGGTGATTGTAACCTTGGGCCAACAATCTCCCCCTTTTTAATGATGATAAAACATATGAGTTATTTTAACAAAAAAGGGGAAAAGGAGCTTGGAGGCTCCCCCTCAAATCATGCTATATATATGAATGGCTATATACATGAATGAATTGTACGAGAAAGAAAACATCAAGAAAAACAATAACTCAAAAATAATAAACTAACTTTTTCTCCCCTTTTTGTCATGCATTAAAAAGGGTAAAAAAATAAACATTGTTTAAAAAAAAATTTCATGAATCCATAACACAAACATTCAATTCACCACAAATAAAAGAAAATCTATTATAGTCTAGTAGTTTTGTAAAAATATCAGCAACTTGAAAATCGGTAGAGACATAATCAATGTCAATATCACCTTTCTCATAATGATCTCTAAGAAAGTGATATTGAATGTCAATGTACTTAGTCTTACTACTTTGATTTGCATTTTTAGTCATATGAATAGTACCAGTATTACCACAAAATATTTTAATATGATCATAATGCAAATTATAGTCAAGGAGAGTATGTTTCATCCAAAGGACTTGTGCACAACAAGCCCCCGCCGCAACATACTCTATCTCGGCAGTTGAGAGGGCTACTGAATTTTATTTCTTGAAAGACCATGAAACAAGACAATTACCGAGAAATTGACATGTTCCACTTGTACTCTTCCTATCCACTCTACAACCTGCATAGTCAGCATCCGAAAAACTCGTCATTGAAAATTGTCCAGTCTTCGGATACCACAAACCCATTTCAATTGTGCCCTTAAGGTATCTAATAATGCGTTTTACCGCAATCAAATGGGACTCTTTAGGACTCGATTGAAATCGAGCACAAAGACATACACAAAACATAATGTCCGGCCTACTAGCTGTTAAATACAACAAACTACCAATCATGCAACGATAGAGTTTAATGTCTACATTTATACCTTGTTCATCCTTGTCAAGCTTTGTAGTGGTAGCCATGGGAGTTTTGTTTGTCTTAGCCCCTTCAAGCCCAAATTTCTTGATAAGTTCCTTCGTGTACTTGGCTTGATTGATGAAAATCCCATCCTTCCTTTGCTTGATTTGGAGACCAAGGAAGTACTTAAGCTCGCCCATCATAGACATCTCAAATTCCTCCTTCATGCATGATTCAAAAGCTTTGCAAATATTTTCATTAGTAGAACCAAATATGATATCATCAACATATATTCGAACTATAAGTATATCATTTTCAACATGTTTGGTAAATAAAGTAGTATCTATTTTTCCTTTAGTAAAATCATTTGAAATAAGAAATGAAGAAAGTCTTTCATACCAAGCCCTAGGGGTTTGTTTTAAACCAAAAGAGCTTTGTCTAGTTTGAAAACAAATTCCGGATGTGTAGGATCAACAAACCCGGGGGGTTGTTCAACATACACTTCCTCTTCAATAAATCCATTTAAGAAAGCACTTTTTACATCCATTTGAAAAAGTTTAAAATCTTTATATGAAGCAAATGCAAATGTCATCCGTATGGCTTCAAGCCGTACTACGGGTGCAAAAGTTTCCTCAAAATTGATACCTTCGACTTGAGTATAACCTTGGGCCACTAACCTAGCTTTATTCCTAACAACATTACCTGACTCATCCAACTTATTCCTAAAAATCCATTTAGTACCAATTATTGGTCTATCATGGGGCCTAGGAAAAAGATGCCAAACTTGGTTGTGCTCGAATTGATTGAGCTCCTCTTGCATGGCAAGCAACCAATATGAGTCGCCCTCGGCTTCGAGGATGTTTTTTGGTTCAAAATGAGAAATAAATGCATAGTGCCCACAAAAATCATGAAGTTTAGAACGAGTAGTAACCCCTTTTGATACTTCACCTATAATAAGATCCTTGGGATGATGTGGAGTGAATCTCCAATCTTTTGGAAGTGGTTGTGTTGTCTCCACTTCAACTTCTTGAACTTCATTTTTCTTATCAACCTTTGGCTTGTCTTCAAGAGTAGGTGAGTCCTTCAAAGTAATCCTCTCCATGTCTTCATTTAGGGAATCTATTTCTACAACATTCTCAACAAACACATTAGATTCCTCAAACTTTACATATATAGATTCTTCAATAGTCAAAGATGATTTATTGAAGACTCTATAAGTTTTACTAGTGTTAGAGTAACCAATAAAAATTGCTTCGTATGATTTTGCATCAAATTTACCTAAATTATCTTTAATATTTAAAATAAAACATTTACAATCAAAAACTTTAAAGTATGAAACATTTGGTTTTCTTGAATAATAAATCTCAAAAGATATTTTAGAAGTGTTTTTGTATAAGAAAACCCTATTTGATATGTAGCAAGAAGTGTTTACGGTCTCGGCCCATAGGTATTGAGGGAGACCGTACTCATTTATCATTATCCTAACCATCTCTTGTAATGTACGATTTTTTCTCTCAACGACTCCATTTTGTTGTGGAGTTTTAGGACAAAATAGTTCATACTTAATTCCATGTTCTTTGCAAAAAATGGTGAAGGGTTGGTTATTGAATTTACCACCTCTATCCTTTCTTATTCTTAAAATAGAAGAATCTTTTTCCTTTTCAACTCTTTTCTTAGAGGCTTGAAAATGTGAAAAGGCTTGATTTTTATGTTCTAAAAAGAAAACCCAAGTAAAACGAGAGAAATCATCAACTAAAACGAAAGCAAAACGATTCCCACTTAGACTTTTGGTTTTTGTAGGACCAAACAAATCCATATGGATCAACTCCAAAGGTCGTGATGTCATGATATCCTTGATTGATTTGAAAGAGGACTTGGTTTGTTTCCCAAATTGGCATGCATCGCAAATACAGTCCTTTTCAAATTTCAAGTAAGGAATACCTTTCACCATTTCCTTATTGTTTAATCTAGATAGATGGTCAAAAGAAATGTGTCCTAATCTCCTATGCCACAACCAAGAGTCATCATCGAAGGCATTCAAACAAGTAGCATTGCATAGCATTTTAGACATAACAATCATGTATACATTATTTTCACGAAATTCAGAAAATATACATGCATTGGATTGTTTATCAATTACACTACATGCTAGGTCATCAAAATAACATTAAAACCTTTATCACAAAATTGACTAACACTCAAGAGATTATACTTGAGGCCATCAACTAAAATAACATTTTCTATTAAAGGAGATGTACCAAGTTTAATATTACCAATACCAATGATTTTTTCTTTGGCGTCATCTCCGAAGGTGACGGTGCCACCTTCATGGTATCTTGATAAGGTTGTAAAGTTGTTGATATCCAAAGTCATGTGCCTTGAACAACCACTATGAAGATACCACCGCTCCCTATGTCGTTGGGCTTTGGAATGTACCTACATCATTTAACAAAATCGTTGACTTTGGTACCTAAACTTTCTTGGGTCCTTGAATGTTAGTATTCCGAACGCAAACATGATTATGTGATGCATTTATCCTATCATAGCAAAATTTAACCAAATGACCCTTTCGGCCACAATATGTGCATGCATAAACTTTACCATACATGAATGCATGATGAGTGTGTGAAGTGTGGACATGTTTAGGGTATTTAGCATGATGTAATGGTTGTGATTTATGAACATGAGTGTGTGTAGCATGTGATTGTTTCTTTAGGATATGTTTCTTAGGAAACATAGCCTCTAGTCTAGTTTTATCAAATTCACATTTCTTTAAAACATCTCCTAATGAGTCAATTTTCTTTTTTAGCATGGAAATCTCATCTTCATCAACTAGTGAAAATTTATCTTTGCAAGAAATTTTATAGTTATCAAAATCCTTTTGTGTAGAAGCAAGAGTTGAAAATAAATCATCTTTTTCTTTTGTGAGAATGAAAACTTTGCAGTTAAGTGATTCATTTTTCTTTTTCATTTTTAAGTATTTCTTTTTGAGAAAATCATAGTTATGAGATAGTTCTTCAAAAGTTTCTCCTAATTCATCTATAGATAATTCACAATCATCAATAGATGTATCAGGGTTTACCTTGCTTGTGCTCTCATTTGCCATGAGGCACATGTTGGCGGTGTCGACTTCCTCATCGGATTCACTCTTCGAATCCCAAGTAGCCTTTAAAGCCTTCTTTTTGTATGGCTTCTTGAAAGTGGAGGGTTTGCCTTTGTTCTCCAGACATTCCGCAACAATGTGTCCCGGCTTTTGACAATTGAAGCAAATAATTTTCTTCTCTTCTTTACCTTGCCATCTCCTTCTATTTTAGAATTTGGCCTTGTTGTACATTCTCCGAACGTTCTTCACAAGAAGAGAAAGATCTTCATCATCCTCTTCATCATCATCTTCGTCGGAGCAGGTGGAAGAGATTTTGAAAGTGATTGTTTTCTTCTTTGGAGGAGCCATCTCTTCTCTTGCTTTTCTTTCTATCTCATGGGTCTTGAGATTCCCAATGAGATCGATGAGCTCCATTCCTTCCTTGTGATTGAGCTCCTTCAAAGTTGTAGCTTTGACTTCTTAAGATGGAGGAGTGCACGGATGATCTTCCTCACTTTTTGGTCATTGTCAATCCCATCACCTAAAGAAGAAAGACCGTTAGTAATCCTTGTAAATTTAGTAACCATATTATCTATGGTTTCATTCTCTTGCATGAAAAAGTTTTCATATTGGGAACGAAGAAGGTCAATTTTGGCCCTCTTTACTTATGAAGTTCCCTTACGAGTGACTAGGAGGTGAGTCCAAATCTCATAAGCGGATTTGCAGTGAATGACTCTAGCAATATCATCGTCATTAAGAGCTTGAAGTAAGGCATAATATGCCCTAGCATTAGCGTCAAACTCTTTCGTGGCAATGTAGGATCAAGTGTCCTCATCACCAAGGGGTGCGCTAAATGGTATAGTCACCGCCTTTGCAACCTGGCTTCTTAAGGATTTCAAAAATACGATCATCTTAACCTTCCATATGGAAAGTTAAGGCCATCAAACTTGGGTGGGGTCTTAATTCCTTCGGCCACCATTTTTCTAAATGTATGAGGATGAAATATGAATAGAGTGATCAGCAATATAGGATCTCTCTAAGGATGTTAAGCCAAGAACCTAGAGACCAAAACTCTGATACCAATTGAAAAACACCTAGAGGGGGGTGAATAGGTGTTAATGCTAATCTAATGATCTTTTTAAACAACTAAGTATAAGTGATGCAAGCGGTCACTTAAAACAAGAAATCGAAGCCGAATTTTCCGTGAAGGGCTCTAGAACTTCTCCTCTTTGATTCCTCTAGATCATGAGTTGAGGCACGTAATTGCTTTCTTGTTAAAATGAATAAAGACTGAAAATGCAAGTAAATGAAATGAGTGCAATAATGAAGTGCAAGCAAGTGGTATCACAAGTTAGAAATATAAAGCAATGAAAAACAATAAGGAAACCAATCGCAAACACAAGTAATTTGTTTTGAGGTTCGAGCCACTGCTCTACGTCCCCGCCTTCACCATTATGAAGGATTTCCACTAAATCCACAAAGAGATTTTCAAACCGGAACCTTTACACCCAAGGGGATTACAATTGGTCTACACAAGACCGGAGTATCCAACTCCAACCAATCCAACCTCTACACAAGAGGGATCTCAACACAAGGAAAAACAAGTCACTTGGTGATCAAAAGACCACAAACTCTCTCTTACAACTTCTTATAGAGTGATTGCAAAATCAAAGAGTTAAGAGTTTACCGTGTAGCTTCGGGCTAAAGGGTCGTGTCCATGTGGAGGAATGCGATGAAAGCTTTTTGGTGTTTGTTTAGTAACAAAAGAATTGTGCTCGTTTTTTAGTTGAAAAGAAGAATGGAGAGAAGGAAAATGAATAAAAGAGAAATTGCAACTATGGAGAAGGCTATGGAGAAGGTGATTTAAAAAAACTTTGAAAATTGTTTGGTTGTTTTAAATATAAGAAGGAGAAGATCTGGGCTCACTAATTTTTAACTCAGCTATGTACTTATCTCAAGGAAATTTGGGTTGTATCACTTTTATTATATACAAAAAACCTTTAGTTTCTTTTAATTTTCAAGCAAAACAAATAAGATCGTTTCATTCAAATCTTAAGCCCTTTCATTACAAATCATTAAGAAGTGAATATTAAACCATCAAGCGCGAAGAAGCAAGTATGGAATAAAAACAGTTCAAAGAGATTTGTGCTTTAAAAGTCAAAGTTTAAAATAAAGAAATCCTCATGTGCTTTCAAGAACGAAGTTTTAACTAAGGTACTTTATGATTCAAAAAGTGTTGCTTTTATGAAAATCGGTCAAGAGAGAGCTGATAGAAGAGGTCCATTAGTGAGCCCAGAAAACGAAGTAGCTACTCATTATGAAATGAAAACAAACAATAGAATGACAAATAAACTTGAACATACCGAATTTGAGTTGAGTTGATCAAGCAAGTAGAAGCTCCTTTGATTGTCACTTCAAAGACGAACTACACACTCAATTCCACTCTTCTCTCTGGTGTTTGCACTGAACCACAAATTATAAAACAAAAATATAGCTTCCATACTATCTAACAAAGAGCCTAAATCCTTAAAGAATAAACAAAAATTCTAATCCTAGTCTTCGCTCCATTTTCAGTACAAAACCCTAGCTTTTATAGGCAAAACCTCAGAGGGAAGCGAGTGAGGAGATAAGGGGAGCAAACGCTCCCCTTATCTCCACCAATAAGCCGCGGATCCGCGGCCACATCTAGGTGGAGGATCAGATGGCGTGGCTTTGGGCTTCCTTTTGTCTTGTTAGATTTACTGTTTCAGCTCCCTGATTTGACGAAACGATCTTTAATTTGTTGGCTTCAACCATTTGATTTGGGAGGATTTATTTCAACCGATTTTCTACCTCTCTGATATGCCAAGATTTGCCCTGATTCCCTGATTTCAAATTTATTCTGAATTAAATGGGCTTTTGGGCTCGTTTCTCTGGCCTATCCTATAGCAATGAGCCTGCATTTTATAAAGAACAATAGGACTTATTAATATAATTTATTTAGATAACAAGCATAGAAATGTGACAATATGTATGCAATATATGTGACCGATCACACCCCCACACTTATCTTTTGGTCGCCCTCGAGCAAAATATCAAAACTAATCTTAATCAATTATTAGACTACTTTCGCAGGTCACTCAATTGCACTGAGCATGTGCAACGAGCCGTTAAACCTCTAGGTTACCTCTAGAGGACGAGTTTTGTCTCGTGAGGGTTTTCAGTGGATTGCACCCACAAAATCCATAAAGAAAGAGAAAAAAGTTAGTGTTTTTGAAAAGCATTTTGAAAAGAGAAAATATTTGAAGTATATTTGTGAGAGTTTAAGTAATCTATAAGTTATAGGAATATTAAATTTTTCATTCCTAAACTTAGTCTCTATTCAACATGTCATCAATCAAAGTAAGGAGTCAAATTATTTTTCTCATCTAGTCTATTAATTTACCCTGAGTCGTATGCACCATCGTGACTGTGAAGTTTGACTAAGGGTTCTTTAACATTAACTCCTATGCCTTATTTATATTTATTTTTGGTGGAATTTATTTCTCAATTTCATTAGGCTTTCTAATCTGCCCATGTAACGAGCCTTTAGTCGGTGACACCTAAATCGGACAGTTCTAGGGCACGAGGTGAGAAAACACCCCTAAGGACTTATATATTCGAGCAGACAAGGCCACGAAATCAAGGCTTTTATTTATAAAATGTACCCCTTTTAGGTGCGAATACTTATGCTTCATGAGGCACAAATACCCAGCTTAATCAGAGGATTTTTATATATATATATTTCAAACTTATCTAATTATCTTTTGCATAAATACCAAGGCTTGCTTGGGCCAAAGCACCTAGCTAATCAATAATTAGATTTTTTTATTGTATACTTTTTTTTATAAGGCATAAGAGTCTTTGTTTTTAAATCCTAAGTGTGTAAGTGTATTTAGTGTACATATTTCATCAAGGTAAATATAAAGATTAAATTACTTTCACAAATTTTCTTCCTAACCTTAAAAATCAAACAAGTCATCTTATTTTGACCAAGTGTAAGAAATCCTAATTATGATTTTTCTATTCCTTAAAATTGACTTAATTTCTTACAAAAAATATCAAAATATTGTTCTTACCTTTCAAAAAGTTTTTTTTTAAATTTTTTTGAGTTATATTAGTCATGCTAGAACCCTCCCCCACACTTATCTCATGCATTGTCCCCAACGTATGAAAGAAATGTAAACATGCATGAAATGAAATGTAAAAGAGGTGCATATATTATACAGAAATATGTACAACATCAAGTTTCTCCCACACCTAGATCTTTTTCGGTTTATCCCTCTAGCTCTCTTCCCGTCATTCCAATGGGTCCTCTTTATAGGGCATAGTGGGGAGGCCAATTTCTATCATTTTAGCTCTCTTCCTCTCCAGTCTCAACTTCTTTAGGTTTTCCTTCCTCATATTTCTACATTCATTATTCAAAAATTGATCACCACCACACTTCTCAGTTGGAACTTTCTCACTATGAATGCCTAGGAATTCTAACTCAGTTCCATATATCTCCTCAAAGCTTAAGTTAACACTTTCCCCTGAGATGTGTAATTAACCAAAAGATCCCTAGTTGATTCATCCAAACACATGAGTTCTTCTTCGAAGAGGTTTTCAAAGAGTATGTCAATCGGAGGTTCTTGAATTATATTCTCATGCGATACATTATTGGTTGGCTCATCGAAAGTGAAGATATTCAAATCAAATTTCCCCATTTTAAAGGGTACTCTAATATTACGATCTTCAACATATGCCTTCTCATCAAGATAATCGCATTCATTCTTAAATAATTCATTAAGAAACAACGACTCATCTTCTATATCTTCACTCTCTTCATCACAATTATTTTCAACAAAGTTTACCTCAAATGTTTGATCTCTTATCTTACGAGGTTGTTTTTCTAGGTTGAAGACATTGACTTCTCTAGTCATGTCCCCAAAAGTTAACCTCATGGACCCATTCCTACAATTGATGATGGCATTGACAGTAGTAAGGAATAGTCACCCTAGGATAACAGGAGTTTGAGCCCTATGATTGGAGTTAGACACAGGTTGTGTCTCTAGAACTATGAAATCAACAGGGTAAATAAACTCCCAACCCGGATAAGGACATCATTAATCTCCCCTTTTGAAACTTTCATTGAACGGTCAGCCAGTTGGATAGTGACTCGAGTTGGACTAAGATCGCCCAACCCGAGTTTTTGATAAACTGAGAATGGAAGTAAGTTGATACTTGCCCCCAAGTCAAGAAGTGCACGACTAATCTCGGCTTGTCCTATTGTGCAGGCAATGGTTGGACTACCTGGATCCTTGTACTTAACAGGGATCGGACCCGATAGTAGCTCACTAATGTTAGTGGCTAAGAAGACCTTTTTAGGTACATTAGTCTTTCTCTTCTTGGTGCACATGTCCTTAAGAAACTTAGCATAAGATGGGACTTGTTGGATGGCATCAAGAAGTGGCACATTTATCTTCACTTGATTAAAGATCTCAATTATCTTATCCGTGTGTGGATTTTGCTTATTTTTCAGCCTATTAGGAAATAGTGCTATAGGCTGATGCACATGACTGGTTGACTTATCTTTTTCAGATTCATCAAACTTAGGAGGATTGGGATTAGATGAGGTAGATACTGAAGTGTGATTGTGCTGACTAGGATTAGGTGGTGTTGATACTTGGTTATCAACTTTCTTTCCCGACCTCAATGTATGAATAGCATTATATTGATTCAGTGATTGATCCTCAACCAAATGAGCTTGTTGTGAATTCTTAGGATTCATAATTGGTTGACTGGGCAAGGTACCCTTTTGCCTCTCATGTTGTGGATTGGCTAACTGGCTCATTTGACCCTCTATAGCCTCTGTATTGTTTGCATAAGGGAATCTTGGTTCTTCATGTACCTTTTCATGTTTCTCTTAAAATCAGTCATTCTCCTTTCGAGTTGAGGATTCTGAAAGGAAGATGATGGAGCTTGGTTGGGAAAATTTTGTTGATAATTTGAAAAATGGTTGGGAGAATTGTGAGGGTGATTGAAAAAGTTGGGTTGATGATTGAAAGAATTATTGGAATGATGGAAGTGGCTTTCATGGTTTGACCGTGGGTGGTCATTATTTTGTTGGCTCCATGAGAAATTTAGGTGATTTCTCTAGCCAGGATTGTACGTTGGAGCGTAAGGATCATTGTTCGGCCTTGAAAAGGCCGCATTCATCGGTTCAGGAAAGTGTTGGTGAGCTTGAAATACAGGACACTCCTCAAACACATGATTCATGGCCTGACAATAAGTACAACCCAGAGTTGAAAATTAGTTCGGGCTGACTTGATTTACTGGACTTGGTTCCTTAGTTTCTAAAGCTTCCAGTCTTCTCGTTAGGTTAGCTAACTTAGCCTCGTTAACTATGGATGATTCAATTGAATGGAGACCTCTTTTTGAAGAGATAGAGTTTAGATTCCTAGTGCTTTCACTAGTAGGTTCCCATTGGATGGTCTTTTCTGCTAGATTCTCATATAAATCCCATCCTTCATACTCATCCTTCTGCAAGAATCCCCCTTGGCACATGCTTTCTAAGAGGGTCTTGGTCGAGTAGTTTAAACCGTCATAAAGAATTTGGCATTGTCGCTATTTCTCTATTCCATAATGAGGACATTAGACAATGAGGTCTTTAAAGCGTTCAAAGTACCTCCAAAACGGTTACTAGGTTCTTACTTGAACTGCATGATATTTTTCCTAATGAGAGTGGTCTTGTTGATTGGATAGAATTTCTTCAAAAAGACCTTGATGAAACCATCCTAAGATATGTGATTGAGATTTTCCTGCACACAAAAATAAAGAATTTTATATTTAGAACAAGATGTGCAAGGTGCTCAATTCTAATCCGCGGTAGCTGATTGATACACAATATTGCATATTTTACCACATAATCCCCATGCATATTGCAAATAAATATATGATTTTTACTTATCTTCTCTATATTTTTACAGGTCCACAACTGAAATGAGAGAAAGCCCATAATCACTTTAATTAGCAATAATTAAAGAGATTAATTTCAAAGCCCAAATTTGAGCCCAGGATCTAGAGAATTCTACGCAACAACTCACGATTCTAGAAGACCACGTGGATAACAACCTCGTAACAAATTCGTACCAGAAAGTTGTTGGCCAACGGCCACAGAACTGTCGCAAGTTGCCGCGTTTCCACCGCAAATCTAGGGCCGTTGGGCGCCAGATTTTGCCAGCTGTCCCATCTTCTGGAGACTTCTCTCTGTGGCCTATAAATACTGCACCTGGACCTGCGAGCAAATACTGAACAGAGAAGAGAGGAGAAAATAGGGGAAAGTCTTGTATTTTGTATTCTCTAGGTTTTAGTCTCCCTCTTCTTCCTCCCTAGAAATTCTGCAAAAGAGAGTTGTAAGAGAGAGAGAGCTTGTGTACATCAAGGAGTGACAACTTGTGAAGCAAGGATGATCCATTCTCTTCTTCTCTACTTGAGCATTTTCTAGTATTACTTGCTTTCTTTACTTCTAGCTTTACTTTACTTGCAATTTTATTCATGCTTTGTTTTGCTTTTCTAATGGCTAGTAGCTAATTCTTTCTTCTCATGTCTAGCTAACCACTTACCTTGCTAACTACTAACTCATGGGTGATTGCTATCTTTAATCTTGCAAGTTGTATGGTCTTCTCTTCTCCGATGGGTTACTTTCATTGCTTGGCAAGTTCTTGTTGTAATTCTCCATATGATTCATGTGTGCCTCATTTAGAGCCTTGTCTAGAACAAGTGCCTTGATGGAACATGGAGATGGATCACCAATATGCTATTTGTTGTACAACTTCTTTATGTCCATTAATGAATGTTGTATCCTCTTCCTTAGCATCCCTTGAGTGTAGCTCTTTTGATTCCATTATTGAAAGTCTAATTTGTAGGCCAATGACATCTATGAGGCTACAAGACAAGTCCAAGAATGATCACCCGTCATCCAAGTGGGAAAGCAATTAGACCAACACGCAAGACAAATCTTTGCCGATGAATCAACATGAGGCATGCATTCATCATCACGGAGTTTAGTAAGTTTTTAGTAAGGAAGTAAGGTTAGCTAACCATGGTTTTTCTTCACCTTCAAAGTCTTCTAAAGTTTTCTTTTCTTTTAGTGTTAATAACAAATCCAATCTTGATTTTGATTTCTTTTCATTTTCCATCATGAACAAAGCCACCCATTCTTTTATTTCTTTTTCCAACGACTCTTATTCTTTTGAGCAAAAAAGAATCTTCGTTTTCTATCTTCACTACTAACCGTAACGCTTCCATCGCAAGCTCTCCCTGAGAATCGACTCGGTATAGCCCTTGCTATAACGGAGATAGGAAAGGGTATATTAATCATCTTTCATACATTTGTGGAGTGATCTAAGCACTTGAGGTTGTTTCTAAACCTTATCTCCTTAATTGAATACATATATTTGTGCTCATTTATACTCCATAATACGACACCTTTCCCGTCTAAATTAAATTTTGGCGCCGTTGCCGGGGAGAGCAACGTTTTTGGTTTAAAGTGAAGAACTAAACGAATTTTCTTCTCTGTTGCAGATTACAGGTTGAAGAAACAGGAAAATTTGCATTGCAGTGACATATAAGTGGACCTGGGCCTCTGCTCTAGAAAGCAGAGACCAGGATCCCTCTGAATTGCCGCAGAATCGCGGCAAAAGCCGCAGATCTGCGGCAAGGAGGAGTGAACTCCTAACAATTTTTCTGCAGGGTCTTCAGCTTTGCAAAATACAGCTGCTGCAATAATTCTTTTCCTGTATGCTTCACCATACTCCTGCTAAATAAACAACAGTAAAAAATTGGTTGAAACGTTAAAAATTGAT
This sequence comes from Agave tequilana, assembly GCA_038442645.1. Taxonomy (NCBI): domain Eukaryota; kingdom Viridiplantae; phylum Streptophyta; class Magnoliopsida; order Asparagales; family Asparagaceae; genus Agave; species Agave tequilana. The sequence goes on along the minus strand of JAVJIF010016966.1, from coordinate 14,149 downwards.
TAGACATTTGCATTTCTAGGCACGTATCTTTTCAATTCATTTACTTTTACTGTTGAAGAGTGCTCGAGGCAAGGTACGTTTCGCATTGCATGTAGACTAGGAATCATCTCTTGCTTGATTTTCATGCTTTGAGTGTATCCTAGTTATATATCTTGTACACTTGCACAATCCAATTTTAAGGGCACTAACCCATAAATAAGATAAGGTGGGGATTTTATCACCCTTTTCTTAGCCCAAAAACCACCATCCCAGCACTCACAATCCCAAGCTTGTAAATAAAAATTGCTAGACGTTGGCCCTAGGGACATCTCGGACTCACTTAGGAGATTATCCTAAGGGGAAAAGTGTTGGAAATTGACTTTTGTAAAATCAGTGTCTAGGAAAGGGATTGAGGGCCGAAAGCCCGAAGGTTGCTGGTTACTTAATTAAGGAACGTCTCTGACGGAAAACCTCCCACCAACCTTGCCCTTTCCTGGCTGATTCGCTTATAGTCAAAGTCTACACTAAACCTCCTGTGGACGATCTAATCAGTTAGGAGTCGTCTAGGTCCAGGAATCCTAGAAGCTTGGATTGATTTTTCTTTTATTGTTTGTTATTTTCATTTTTTCTTTTTCGCTGGTGTGATCGGTGCACGTTGTTTGTGATTGTATATGCAAGAGTGGTTCCGTGATTCAGAATCTGCAAGACTTGTTAGACTTTCTACACTTGCACTTACACAACCACTTGACATTATGGAAAACAACGTCTCACTTCAAGATCGATTTTATCCGATTCGCACCTCCCTTCCATCTTGCATTCTTCTCCCCGAACCAAATGGAAATCACTTCGAGCTGAAACCGCAATTCATTAATACACTTCCCCGATTCCATGGTCTTGAGTCTGAGGACGCGTACCTCTTTATTCGTGAGTTTGAAGAGGTATGCCAAATGATGAGAATTTCCCAACTGACCGAGGATGCTGTTAGGTTACGGTTCATACCGTTTGCACTTAAGGATTTAGCTAAGAAATGGCTTTATAATCTTCCCATAAGTTCCATACCTTCATGGGAGGATTTTGTTAAAGTCTTTCTTAAGAAATTCTATCCTATCCACAAAACAGCCCTAATGCGCAAGAATATCATGCAATTCAAGCAGGACCCAAAAGAACCTTTCTGGAAATATTTTGAGCGTTTCAAAGACCTTCTAGCCCTATGTCCTCATCACGGCGTAGAGAAATGGCGTCTGTGCCAGATTATCTACGACGGTCTAGATTACCAAACAAAAACCCTCCTTGAATCCATGTGTCAAGGGGAATTTTTGAAGAAAGATGAGCATCAGGGGTGGGATCTCTTTGAAACCCTAGCTGAGAAAACCATTCAGTGGGAGTCATGTCCTGATAAATCCACTCCCACCACTTCCAGAACTTGTACACACTCCATAGAATCCTCTATAGCTGCAGAAACCAAGATCACACAATTGATGAAGAGGATAGAACTGCTTGAGTCTAGGGGAAATTCTGTTGTAAATCAGGTCAACCCATTACCTGTCATCAAACTAGGTTGCACCTACTGTCATGACCTTAACCATGTCTTTGAGGAGTGTCCTTTGTATCAGCCCCAATCTTATCAGGAGAACTTGAATGCAGCATTTACCAGACCCCCATACTCCAACACTTACAATTCAGGATGGCAGAACCATCCAAATTTTTCATGGAGTCAGTCTGGTCCTGAGCATCATAGACCACCACTTCCACATCCTTATAATGCTCAGTCACACACATCCAGTTTCAATCATAATTCACTGTATGTTCATCCATCTTAAAGTCCACCACATTCACAACCATATCAGAACCCACCATATTACCATTTAAAATTCCAATCTCCATATCATCAACATCCACCCCAGAACAATTCAGATGATAAAATATCAGAGTTGATGAAAATGATAGAATCCTTAACCAAGACCCAAGCTTCAATGATGAACCATCATCAACAGGATATGGATAGAATTCAGGTCCAATTAGGGCAATTGGCTAATGAGAGACAAAAAGGTATGCTTCCAAGCCAGTCAGTGCCAAATCCCAAACATCACTTCCCTTTGAATGAAGTGGAAGATTCAGGACCCAATCAATGTCATGCTATTCATACCCTGAGATCTGAAAAATAAGTTGATAATAAGGTTTCTAGTCCACCAGCTCATCCTGTACAAAAGCCAACACCTCCTGTCCTAATGCAACCAACTTCTGACAAACCATCTTCTAGTACAGAGCCATCCACTTCAAAAGCCAAGGGTAAAGAAAAGGTAGATGAGCAACCCTATAAGCCTGTTGTACCATTTCCAAATAGGCTTAAGAATCTCAAGACAAATGCTCACATGGAGAAGATAAAAGAAATGTTCAATAAGGTCCAAATCAATGTCCCTCTTCTTGATGCCATACAACAAGTGCCATCATATGCTAAATTCTTAAAGGAAATGTGCACTAAGAAGAGGAAAACACAAGTCCCTAAAAAAGTCTTCCTAGCATCATCCATCAATGAGCTGCTCAATGGTCCAATTCCTGTTAAATACAAAGACCCAGGGAGCCCCACCATTTCATGCATCATAGGACAGACTACCATTAATAGGGCACTTCTTGATTTGGGGGCCAGCATCAATCTCCTGCCTTTCTCTGTGTACCAACAATTAGGGTTAGGTGATCTCCGTCCTACCCAAATGACTATCCAATTGGCTGATCGCTCTGTCACTAGACCCAAGGGGGAAATTCACGATGTCCTTGTCAAGGTTGGGGAATTCATTTATCCTGTTGACTTTGTAGTCCTTGAAACAAAACCTGTGTCAAATTCCAATCAAAGGGCTCAAACTCCTGTCATTTTGGGACGACCATTCCTGGCTACTGCAAATGCCATCATTAATTGCCGGAATGGATCAATGAGGTTAACCTTTGGTAACATGATGCATGAATTCAATGTCTTCCACACACAACCTCGTAAAACAAAAGATCAAACATTTGAGGTTAGTTTCATTAGTAACAATTGTGAGGAAGAAGGTGAAGATCCAAAAGATGAGTCACAATCTTGTGATTCTCTTATCCGAGTACCCTTTCAACAGGGGAAAGTTGATTTGGATATTTTCACCTTCAATGAGCCAACTGTGACTGTATCTGAACCTCCGATTGATATATCCTTTGAAGACCTGTTTGCTGATGAGATCATGTGTCTAGATGAGTCAACTCGGGGTAGGTTAGCTGATTGTCCACTTCCGGATGTTGATCTTAGTTTTGAAGAATTGTATGGAGAAGAGCTGAACTTCCTTAACATTGGAAGTGATGAGATTCAGAGTGAGAGTGGTGATAAGGAATTTTTTAGTGAACAATGTGGTGGAATGAGGGTGAATGATAATAATAAACAATTGAATCTGGAAATATCTAGGGCTAAAATAATTCAAACCGTTTCCCAACTGAGCTCACGAAAGCAGACGCACTGGAATGATGGGAAACGGGCCAGAGGAAAACGACCAAAAGCCTAGGTAATGGTTACACTTGTATATACTCTTTGTAAATAATTTTTTGCACTTTTTTGTAAATAAAAGTTTCTTACCTCTTACCTATTTCATGCATACATATATCATGATGCATTGAGGACAATGCATGAAATAAGTGTGGGGGAGGGTTTACTAACATAGAGTTTTTAGATTTTCTTTCTTTTACACTTCTTTTAGAAATAAAAAAAATATAATAAAAAAAAACTTTTTGAAATAAGAGACAAAGTTTTGATCTATTTTTAAGAAAATTAAGATGTATCTTAGAAATTAAGAAAGCCTTAATTATGACATCTTAAACCTAGTTGAAATAATAGATCTTGTTTAAAATTATAGGCTAAGTAAGTAAAATTGGTGAGATATTTCTATCTTGAATTTTTTGCCTTAGATAGTATGCACTTCACACTTACACATTTTTGGGATGGAAACAAAGACCAAAATGCCATAAAAATAAAGAAAAAAAAATGTATATATATAAATAAAACATCACCTATTAAGCTGGATAAATGTGCCTCAAGAAGCATGATTATTCACGCCTAACGGTGGTAAAAACCTATTAAGCTGGATAAATGTGCCTCAAGAAGCATGATTATTCACGCCTAACGGTGGTAAAGGAAATAAATAATCCCTTTTAGTTTTGTGGCCTTTTTACTCGAGACCTTAAACCCGAGGGATGTTTTCTAATCTGGTGCCCTAGACCGTCTGATTTGGGAGTCATCGGTTAAAGGCTCGTTACAAGGGTAAACTAGAAAGCCTAAACTAAGGGAAGAAAAAAGAGAAAAAGAAAATAAATATATATAAATAAATGGCTTTATGGTTAGAGTTGAAATCCCAGAAATCTTCACTTTCACGGTGTGCATACAATCTAGGTTTATGAAAGATAAAATATTCAATCCAATTTTGAATTCTTACCTTAATTGAAGACAAGATCTTGCATAGAGACTAAGTTTAAGAAAGAATGATTATAGGTGGACTTATGACCTAAGATCACTTATATTTTTGCAAAAATAGTTCGTAAACTTGTTTCTCTTTCAAAATGCGTTTTCAAAACACTAACATTTGTCTTCTTTCTTTATGGATTTTGTGGGTGTAATCCGCTGAAAACCCTCAGGAGACAACACTCCTCCTCTAGGGTAACCTAGAGGTTTAACGGCTTGTTGCACATGCTCAGTGCAATCGCGTCACCTGCGAAAGTGGTGTAATAAAATTGGTAGTATAGTTTTTTCTTTTTCTTTGTTTTGCTCGGGACGAGCAAAAGAATAAGTGTGGGGGTGTGATTGATACACAATATTGCATATTTTACCACATAATCCCCATGCATATTGTAAATAAATATATGATTTTTACTTATCTTCTCTATATTTTTACAGGTCCACAACTGAAATAAGAGAAAGCCCAATAATCACTTTAATTAGCAATAATTAAAGAGATTAATTTCAAAGCCCAAATTTGAGCCCAGGATCTAGAGAATTCTACGCAACAACTCACGATTCTAGAAGACCACGTGGATAACAACCTCGTAACAAATTCGTACCAGAAAGTTGTTGGCCAACGGCCACAGAACTGCCGCAAGTTGCCGCGTTTCCACCGCAAATCTAGGGCCGTTGGGCGTCAGATTTTGCCAGCTGTCCCATCTTCTGGAGACTTCTCTCTGTGGCCTATAAATACTGCACCTGGACCTGCGAGCAAATACTGAACAGAGAAGAGAGGAGAAAATAGGGGGAAGTCTTGTATTTTGTATTCTCTAGGTTTTAGTCTCCCTCTTCTTCCTCCCTAGAAATTCTGCAAAAGAGAGTTGTAAGAGAGAGAGCTTGTGTACATCAAGGAGTGACAACTTGTGAAGCAAGGATTGATCCATTCTCTTCTTCTCTACTTGAGCATTTTCTAGTATTACTTGCTTTCTTTACTTCTAGCTTTACTTTATTACTTGCAATTTTATTCATGCTTTGTTTTGCTTTTCTAATGGCTAGTAGCTAATTCTTTCTTCTCATGTCTAGCTAACCACTTACCTTGCTAACTACTAACTCATGGGTGATTGCTATCTTTAATCTTGCAAGTTGTATAGTCTTCTCTTCTCCGATGGGTTACTTTCATTGCTTGGCAAGTTCTTGTTGTAATTCTCCATATGATTCAGGTGTGCCTCATTTAGAGCCTTGTCTAGAACAAGTGCCTTGATGAACATGGAGATGGATCACCAATATGCTATTTGTTGTACAACTTCTTTATGTCCATTAATGAATGTTGTATCCTCTTCCTTAGCATCCCTTGAGTGTAGCTCTTTGATTCCATTATTGAAAGTCTAATTTGTAGGCCAATGACATCTATGAGGCTACAAGACAAGTCCAAGAATGATCACCCGTCATCCAAGTGGGAAAGCAATTAGACCAACACGCAAGACAAATCTTTGCCGATGAATCAACATGAGGCATGCATTCATCATCACGGAGTTTAGTAAGTTTTTAGCAAGGAAGTAAGATTAGCTAGCCATGGTTTTCTTCACCTTCAAAGTCTTCTAAAGTTTTCTTTTCTTTAGTGTTAATAACAAATCCAATCTTGATTTTGATTTCTTTTCATTTTCCATGATGAACAAAGCCACCCATTCTTTAATTTCTTTTTCCAACGATTCTTTATTCTTTTGAGCAAAAAAGAATCTTCGTTTTCTATCTTCACTACCAACCGTAACGCTTCCATCGCAAGCTCTCCCTGAGAATCGACTCGGTATAGCCCTTGCTATAACGGAGATAGGAAAGGGTATATTAATCATTTTTCATACATTTGTGGAGTGATCTAAGCACTTGAGATTGTTTCTAAACCTTATCTCCTTAATTGAATACATATATTTGGGCTCATTTATACTCCATAATACGACACCTTTCCCGTCTAAATCAGTAGCAATGGCTATGCGGGTCGTGATCCTCAGGGAGGGACTAGCGATGGAAACATTTAAGTAAGTTATCTCTTTTTTATTAGTTTGTTAGTTATAATGGTATTTACAATGAGAAGTATGGTATTTACAATGAGTTGGAAAGAATTTGGAAAGATGTGGAGTTGGTGATCTAAACTAAAATTACAAAGAAATAAAACTCTAACACATACATACCTCTTCTGCCCTGCTTACCTTTGATCCATTTACGACGGCTTACTTTGTCTTTGAAGGGCGTTCAAGTATGGCGTATAGGATCTTCCACCTTCACGATCTACACTACAAAAAGAAAAGAGTAGCAAGGAAGGCTTGTTCATCTCCATAGGCCATCAAGGGCACTTCTTCGGCTAGGCAGTCTCGAAGCAATCGGATCTCATGGTTTACAAAACATCAGAGAGAAACAATGACATAGAACAAGAATAGAAAAACAAAGATAAAGCAAGAATAGATAAACAATGAAACAAGAATAAAAACAAACCAACCTTGAGTAGATTTTATTAATAATGGGGAAAAGTAAGACTTACACCGATGTCACCTCAGTACAGGTATGAACTTCTTCCTCTATGAAAGCATCCTCCACTCTCAGTTACATAAAAAAAATAAAAGTTACTAAAAAGAAAATAAAAACCTAAACTACAACTAGCCTAAAAACCCTAGGTTTTGCTCTGTAGTTCGCTGTACTTCTGAGATCTCTCCTTTCTCTGTTGCTATGCAGGGGTATTTATAGGAGAAAACCAGAGGATAAGAAGTGTATGAAGATAAGAGGAGCAAATATCTCTGAATTTGAATTCTTCTTTTATCTCCAAACTTGTTTTGACTTATCCATAGAAGTTCAATTATGTCCTTATGTCCTGCAACTTGTTATCATGTTGATCACCGAATATGGCTTATCTTCTGACTGAATTGGAAAGTTTGATCAACATAAGAGTTGTAGGCCTTCAAATCTTCTTTTTGGATCATCTTGAATCATCGAATTTGCATATCTGTAGAAAAAGTTATGACCTGAATACTAAAATGTGTACAGTCTGAATCCGAATTTTTGAATTTTATCTTTGCACTCTTCTCCTTTTATCTTTAGCCTTGTCCTGCAAGCAATTAGGGTTGAGTAGAAATCTATCTCATCTTATCCTTTTCCTCTTCTTTTAATAATTAGGAGTTCTTTCTTATCCTTCCTTTTCCGCCCTTAGATTTTAAATAAAGAATTTAAAAATCTAAGTTTAGATTAGGTTAGATAATAAGAAACTTCTAAATTACTACAATTTTTGCACATGGGCTTGGACATGGGCTTCTTTTGGGCTTCTGGGCTTCATTTAAGCTTTTATTTCTTTATTTTTTATTACTCAAGGCCTGCACACAATGAATAATAAAACATTAGTAATAGTGCATAATTATAATAATAAATATGAAAATATGACAGTAAATGTAGTAATAAATATGCACTTTTTACTACCTATCAGCGTAGCAATGGCCAAAGCGGGTCGTGATCCTCAGGGAGGGACTAGCAATGGAAGCGTTTAAGTAAGTTATCTCTCTCTTTTTTTTTTTCAGGGCACAAGAGTCTTTGTCTTAGAATCCTAGATATGTAAATGTATTAGGTATGCATATTTCATTAAGATAAAAATCAAGACTAATTACTTATTCAATTTCTCCTCCTATACCTAAAAATTCAACAATTTATTTGTTTTGACCAAGTTTTTAGAAATCCTAATCATGATTTTTCTAATTCTTAAGATTAACTTAGATTTCTTTCAAAAGATAAGTCAAAATATTGTCCTTTTTCATTTTTTTTTATAGCAAATTGTTAGTTTCTACCTATGTTAGTATGTTAGTAAAGCCTCACCCCACACTTATCTCATGCATTGTCCTCAATGTATGAATGTATGCATGTATGCATGAAAAGAAGAAGGGAAGGCAGAAGTTACCTCAAGGTGGTGGTTCCGGTGGTGGTCTAATTGGGCCAAGCGTTGCTACCAAATCAAGAACCCACCAGAAATTTCTCTTGTATACCCACTAAAATGTATGTATTATCATTTTTTAACAATTCCACCCCATCAAATTTCCAAATTTCATAATTATTTTCAGAGTCAATTGTGTCAACCGCCTTGTCCCAAAATGGAGTGTGAAAAGATGGAATGATTGACTTGGACGTCATAAGTACGGGAACGAATACCGACTCAGGAAAGAAACTTAAATCAAGTAATGGTTCAGAGTCGGGCGAGGTTCAAGAAGTGGGTCCAAATCAATAAGTTGAAACTCAAGTCCACAATCATCTTCCCATAATAGAATGTGACTCAATATTGGTGATTCAAGTTCAGGAATAATAGGTGTGGGAATCAGAACTGACTCTAAAAGATTACCTAAGTTGGGTAACAAAACAGGAGTCAATAATGATTCAGGAATTTGAACTTGATCACAGATTTGAGAATCTAGGTCACATATCTTATTGAGTTCAATATCATAAAAATGAGAACTTGCCAATTTATCCATAGGACTTTCAATATTATAAAATTGGTCAAGTTCAATATGATCATCAAAAATGGGTGATTCAATTTCATGATGAATAGGTACAGGATCCAATGTTGACTCGTAAAAGTGAAATCAGGTGGAGACACCGGAGTCATTATTGAATCAGGAAGCAAAATTGAATCATCAAGATGGGGTTCATGATCATATTCATGCTCAAGTTCTATTTCAGGAAAGGAATAACTTGCCAAACTATCAAAAATTGGAGTTTCGGCAAGTTCAAATGATGGTACTAAATTAGAATCTTGTTGTCCAAAGCAACGTGACTCTTCGGCTCTAAGAGAGTGGTCAGCGATATCAGAATTGGCCGAACGGTGAGAACACAAAGATTGAACATCATATCTATTTCATGATCACGAGCTAATCTAGCCTGAGTCATGGCTTCAAGCATCTTTTCATAGTCGATTGGTGCATCATTTTGTGATTGGACTTGAAAAGAGGAAGTGTTGTTGGGACAATCGTGATGAAGTTGTGAGTCGGTGGACTCACGCATCATCATGTCTAAGATTGATGGTGGTTGTTGCTTGGACTCATGCATACTCATCATCTTCAAGATAGATGATTTTCTATTCTGAATGGGTGGATCTGAGTATGAATCTTGGGAATATTGTGGACAAGGTGGATACGGAGGACAAGTTGGTTGAACATTGGACTCGGGGGAAACGAAACCTCATGAACTCTGTGAAGAGTTGAAAGTGGTATGAAAATTATGGTCATAAGATGGGGGCATGGGTTTATTCATTCGGATAAGACCATTCCGGCACACTAGTTGGTCAAAGTTATGATATGCCGGGTTGGTAATATCCGAAAAAGACGTTGGTGTGTAATATGGATTAAAATTAGAAAAATTGTTATATGCCATATCACACAAACACAAACAAAGAAAACAAACAAATAAGCAAATAAAAAGAAAAAAATTCTAACCTAAGTTAGGGTAGACCTATGACCTAGACAACTCCTAACTGGTTAGACTGTCCACAGGAGGTAGGGTGTAGACTTTGACCACAAGTTAATCAGCCAGGTCAGGGCAAGATTGGTGGGAGGTTTTCCATCAAAGACATTCCTTAATTAAATAAATTAAATAACCACAATCTTCGGGCTTTCGGCCCTCAATCCCCTTCCTAGACACTGATTTGGCAGGAGTCAAATTCCAACACCGTTCCCCCTTAGGATAATCTCCTAATTGAGTCCGAGATGTCCCTAGGGCCAACGTCTACTCATTTTTAGTTAGGCTTGGGTAGTGAGTGAGGAGATTGTTTGTGGGCTAAGGAAGGGTGATGAAATCCCCACCTTATCTTATTTATAGGACATGCCCTTAAGTCAATTTAGTGCACGTGTAAAGCAATAGATAAATATTCACTCAAAGCAGAAAATCAGCCAAGGGTGCTTTCTAGTCTATATGCAATGCGAACGTACCTTGTCTCCAGCACTCTTCAACAAAAATTAAAAAAAATTAAATAGACACGTGCCTATATGCAAGAGTCTAATTTTTTTTTATTTTTCAACAAATAAGTTACTGTTAATTAGTTAGCAGTATGCAGGGTGATCACAGAAACTATTTAACAGAGCAGACAAATCAAATTTGCAAATTTCAGCAACCTGCAGAAAACTGAATCAGTAGTGAACTACCCAGACCGTGGAAACGCAGCTATTGCCGCGGAAATGCGGCACTGTAGTAGGCTCTGTTGCTCTGCCTTCGAGGGCAGAGGCACAGAGTTGCTATATGTCCTTTGCTGCTATTATTATTCCTGTTCTCCAAACCAGCAAACAGAAAGAATAAAAGAATTAGTTAATTTTTTTTAGAGAATACTTACCGTCCCTCCCCGGCAATGGCGCCAAAATTTTGATTGAGATTTTCCTGCACACAAAATAAAGAATTTTAGATTTAGAACAAGATGTGCAAGGTGCTCAATTCTAATCCGCGGTAGCAATGGCTATGCGGGTCGTGATCCTCAAGGAGGGACTAGCGATGGAAGCGTTTAAGTAAGTTATCTCTTTTTATTTAGTTTGTTAGTTACAATGGTATTTACAATGAGAAGTATGGTATTTACAATGAGTTGGGAAAGAATTTGGAAAGATGTGGAGTTGGTGATCTAAACTAAAATTACAAAGAAATAAAACTCTAACACATACATACCTCTTCTGCCCTGCTTACCTTTGATCCATTTACGACGACTTACCTGAAGGCGTTCAAGTATGGCGTATAGGATCTTCCACCTTCGCGATCTACACTACAAAAAGAAAAGACTAGCAAGAGAAGGCTTGTTCATCTCCATAGGCCATCAAGGGCACTTCTTCGGCTAAGCAGTCTCGAAGCAATCGGGTCTCATGGTTTACAAAACATCAGATAGAAACAATGACATAGAACAGAATAGAAAAACAAAGATAAGCAAGAATAGATAAACAATGAAACAAGAATAAAAACAAACCAACCTTGAGTAGATTTTATTAACAATGGGGGAAAGTAAGACTTACACCGATGTCACCTCAGTACAAGTATGAACTTCTTCCTCCATGAAAGCATCCTCCACTCTCAGTTACATAAAAAAAAATAAAAGTTACTAAAAGGAAAATAAAAACCTAAACTACAACTAGCCTAAAAACCCTAGGTTTTGCTCTGTAGTTCGCTGTACTTCTGAGATCTCTCCTTCCTCTGTTGTTATGCAGCGGTATTTATAGAAGAAAACCAGAGGATAGAAGCGTATGAAGATAAGAGGAGCAAAATATCTCTGAATTTGAATTCTTCTTTTATCTCCAAACTTGTTTTGACTTATCCATAGAAGTTCAATTCTGTCCTGCAACTTGTTATCATGTTGATCGTCGAATATGACTTATCTTCTGACTGAATTGGAATTTTGATCAAACATAAGAGTTGTAGGCCTTCAAATCTTCGTTCTGGAGAATCTTGAATCATCAGATTTGCATATCTATAGAAAAAGGTATGATCTGAATACTAAAATATGTACAGTCTGAATCCGAATTTTTTGAAATTTTATCTTTGCACTCTTCTCCTTTATCTTTAGCCTTGTCCTGCAAGCAATTAGGGTTGAGTAGAGTCCATCTCATCTTATCCTTTTTCCTCTTCTTTTAATAATTAGGAGTTCTTTCTTATCCTTCCTTTTCCTCCCTTAGATTTTAAATAAAAAATTTAAAAATCTAAGTTTAGATTAGGTTAGATAATAAGAAACTTCTAAATTACTACAATTTTTGCACATAGGCTTGGACATGGGCTTCTTTTGGCTTCTGGGCTTCAATTTAAGCTTTTATTTCTTTATTTTTTATTATCAAGGCCTGCACACAACAAATAATAAAACATTAGTAACAGTGCATAATTAATAATAAATATGGAAATATGACAGTAAAATGTAGTATAAATATGCACTTTTTACTACTACTATCAAATGATAGAGCTGGCCGCTAAGCGTAGAGCCATTTCTTGGCTAAGTCCTTAAGAGCAAATGAGACAAATCTCAACCTAATAGCATCATCTGCAAGGTGAGGGATTTTCATCATTAAGCATACTTTCTCAAATTCTCTTATGAAGAAATAAGCATCTTCAGACTCTAAGCCATAGGAACTTAAGGGAGTGTATTGATGAACTATGGCTTAAGCTCAAAGTTGTGTTCACCAACCGTGGAAGTTGGATGCAGGATGGAAGTGATGTTCTAATGGATAGAACCTATCATGCAAAGATGTCGGTCGATCCATACCGAATCTGGTCTTGTTTCGAACTTGGGTGGTGGTGTGTTTCTAGTTACCTAGATGAATTAGGGTCTCTTGACCACACTTGCTACACAAACACAATCACAAACAAGTTCACCAATAGTCCCAAGAAGAGAAAACAACCAGCCTAGTCTAAGGTAACCTTGACCTAGACAACTCCTAACTAGTTGATTGTCCACTGGAGGTAATGTAGACTTTGACCACAAGCTAATCAGCAGGTCAAGAACAAGATTGGTGGGAGGTTATCCGTCAAAGAGTTCCTTAATTAAGTAACCACCAACCTTCGGGCTTTTGGCCCTTAATCCCTTCCTAGATACTGATTTGGCAGGAGTCAAATTCCAACACCTTCCCCCTTAGGATAATCTCCTAATGAGTTCGAGATGTCCTAAGGCCAAACGTCTATCAGATTTTACTTAGGCTTAGCTTGTGCGTGCTTGGAGATGGTTTGTGGCTATGGAAGGGTAATGACTTCCCCACCTTATCTTGACTTGAGTTTTGCCCTTAGAATTGATTTGTGCAAAGTGTGCAAGATATAGAAAAGTAGCATTCAAAAGCAAATATCACCCAAGAATGTTCCCTAAACTATATGCTATGCATAAATACCTTGTCTCCAGCTATCTCAACAGTAATTGTAAAATAAACGTAATTAGACAAATGCCTAGAATGCAAGTCTAAAAACGTTTTTAAGCAATTAACAATCATTCAATTACTGTTGAATTAAAATAGGGATGGTGGATAGCAGATATAGCAAGAATATAACGTACAAAAACTTAATTTTTTGTGAGCAATATGTCCTGCAAAAAAGATTTTAGTAGTCCCAATGAATTTTCAACTTTTGCAACGCAATTTCTTGAATTCTGTTTCCTACTTTCGAGAGTAGGGGCACACAAAATTTGCAAGTCTTCTCTTGCAAAGCTTGAATGCTAGATCTGAATCTTGAAGTCCCTAAAATAAGACACCAAACTTGTTAAAAAATAAATACGCCTTTTCCTCCCCTGTAACGGCGCCAAAAATTGATTGTAAAATCAAAGAGTTAAGAGTTTACCTTGTAGCTTCGGCTAACGGGTCGTGTCCACGAGGAGAAATGCGATGAAATCTTTTTGATGTTTTGTTTAGTACAAAAGAATTGTGCTCGTTTTTAGTTGAAAAGAAGAATGGAGAGAAGGGAAATGAATAAAAAAGAAATTGCAACTTTGTGGAGAAGGCTTTAGAGAAGGTGATTTAAAAAAACTTTGAAAATTGTTTGGTTGTTTTAAATATAAGAAGGAGAAGATCTGGGCTCACTAATTTTTAATTCAGCTATGTATTTATCTCAAGGAAATTTGGGTTGCATCACTTTTATTATAAACCAAAAACCTTTAGTTCTTTTAATGTCCAAGCAAAACAAATAAGATCGTTTCATCAAATCTTAGCCCTTTCATTATAAATCATTAAGAAGTGAATATTAAACCATCAAGCGCGAAGA
>JAVJIF010016965.1:0-117528 GCA_038442645.1 Agave tequilana | reverse complement strand
GTTGAACTATAGTCAGAGTAATCCCTTTATGCCAGTCATCGTTTAACCAATGGCTTCCTTATGCTTCCTATGAACTGTCATAAGGTCTTCCTCTTGCTTGTTGGTTAAGTTGGATGCAAGTATAACTGGTAGAGTCTCTTGTTCACTTAGGTAGGCGTACTTGAGATGTGTGGGCTAGATTTTTAGCTCTAAGTGGATGACCTGATAGGTGGAGTAAGACTAATTGGCTCCTGATCTATTGAACTTGGGCTTGATGCCCACTCAATCATAGAATTGACTCTCTCGTCAAGGTTGAAATCCTCAGATTCTAACTCAATATCAACACTTTGCTTCTAGTTCTATCTCTCGCTCTATGCTCACTAGTCACATTTTCAATTAGATTGACCTGAAAGGGTTGGTCGTCAATGTCATAGGGATGTTTACCTAAAGTAAAAACTTGACTTCCTTAGTCATGTCTCAAAGGTCAATCTCATGGATCCATTTCTACAATTTATAATTGCATTGGCAGTCACGAGGAATGGACGCCCCAAGATGACGGGAGTTTGGGACCTAGGATTAGACCCGGGTTGTGTCTCTAGAACAATGAAATCCACTGGGTAAATAAATTCTCCTACGCGTATAAGGACATCATTGCTTTCTCCCTTTAGAACCTTAATTGGTCAGTCAGCTAGCTAGATCGCAACTTGAGTTGGCTGAGTTTGCCTAACCCAAGTTGTTGATATACGAAAAAGGAAAGCAAATTAATGCTTGCTCCCAATCAAGAAGTGATCTACTAATTTCAGCTTGACCTATTGTGCAAGAAAGAGTGGGATAACCTGGATCTTTATACTTCACTGGATCTCGTTAGACAATAGCTAAATAATATTAGTGGCTAGAAAAATTTTCTTGGGCACATTTGTTTTTCTTTTCTTGGTGTAAATGTCCTTAAGAAATTTGGTATATCTAGAGACTTATTGGATTGCATCAAGAAGTATTATATTAAGCAACACAAGTATTTTCTCTATATGTGCATTATTATTATTTCTAAGCCTATTGGGATATGGGGCTATAGGTTGATGCATTTGTTTTGCTGACTTATCAACTTCGATTTCTTAGGAGTTTTGTGGAGGTTGAGTGGAACTAGATGGAATGAATGTTTGAGTTGGGTCCGGTGGCATGGATATTGATTATCAACTTGTTTTTCTGAACTTAATGTATGAACCAAGTTACGCTGGTTTGGATCTTGAGCCTCATTGGCTTGCCTAGGATTCCTAGGATTTGGCAATAGTTGACTTGATAGAGTTTCCTTTTGTCTTTCACTAATTGGATTAGCTTGTTGACTCAATTGCATCTCTATCCTTGTCATGACTTAAGCTAATATTTCTTAGCTTATAACTGGAGTGTCCTCCTTTCTATCCATATTGGAGAGTCTTGTTTCCATGTGTGAATTTTAGAAAGAGGGTGGAGGACTTTGGCTAGGAAAATTTTGTTGATAAGGAGGTTGTTGGAGAATTTGGGCCTTGTTTGATCATTGTTGTTTGGGCCCCATGAGAAATTTAGATAATTTCTCCAACTAAGAATATAGGTGGATGAATATAGATGTTGGTGGACCTTGCTGCATTCATATTTTCTGGCAACATTTGTTGAGCTAAAAAGAGAGGACATTCCTTGAACACGTGGTTCATGGCCTGACAGTAAGTATAGCCCGCTGAAACTATTGGGCGAAATTGGTTCACCGAGACTGGCTCCTTAGTTTCAAGAGCTCCTAGTATTCACATCACAGTAGCTAGTTTAGTTTCAGTAGCTATGTTTGCCACAATAGAATGGGCACCTCCTTTAGAAGAGTTAGGGTCGTTTGTCCTAAATTTTTTCGGAGTTGGTTCCCATTGGATGGTCTTATCAGCTAAATTTTCATATAATAACCATCATTCATCTTCATTCTTTTTCAAAAATCCTCCTTGGTACATGGATTCTAATAGGGTTTTTGTTTGATATTCTAATTCACCATAAAGAGCTTGGAAAAGTCGCCATTTCTCTATCCAATGATGAGGGCATTGGGCAAGACGGTCCTTAAAATGTTTGAAGCATTTCCAGAAAGGTTCATTAGCTGTTTGCTTAAACTGCAAGATGCTTTTCCTTATTTGTACAGTCTTGTGAATGTGATAGAACTTCTTCAAGAAGGCCTTGGCGAAATTATCCCATTATAATATGGAACCGGCTTCTAGACTGTAGAGCCATTTTTTTACTAAGTCTTTCTAAAAGAATGGGACAAAACATAACTTAACGGCATCTACTCTAAGGTTGGGTATTTTCATCATGAGACATACTTCCTCAAATTTTCTTATGAAAAAGTATACATCCTCGAATCCAAATCCATGAAACTTTGAAAGAGTGTTGATATATTGTGGTTTCAGCTTAAATTGGTTCTCTCCTACAATGAGGAGCTGAATGCAGGATGAAAGAGAGCTCCTAATAGGATAGAGCCTATCCTGTAGTGATGGTGGTTGTGTCATGTGTGGATCGGGTTTGAGTAATGAACTGTTCTTGACTAGTCTAGATGTTACTGGGTCTCTCGACCAAGCTATCATGCACAGTTAGGCAAGCAAGTTCACCAAATCAATCAAAAAATCAAAAATCAAAAATCCTAATCTAGGGTAAGCCTGGACCTAGACGACTCCTAGCTTTAGATTATCTTTCGGAGGTATATTGCCGATCTTAACCACAAGTTAATCGGCCAGGTAGGTGGCAAGATCGGTTGGAAGTATTCGTCAAAGACGAGCCTAATTATATCAAACTACCAACCTTTGGGTTTCGTCCCTCAATTCCCAAACTTATATACCGATATGGCAAGAGTTAATTTCGAACAACTTCCTTCTTCAGTCAATTTCTTAATGAGATCGAGTTAACCTAAGGCCAACGTCTAGTCAATTTTTAATTTAGGGCTAGGGTTGTGAGTGCAATGGAAATGGTTTGTGGGCCAAGAAAGGGTAATGACGTCCTCACCTTATATTGTTTATGGGTTTGCCCTTAAGATGAATTAGTGCACATGTACAAACAAATAGAAAAGCATTCACTCAAAAGCAGTAAATCAATAAAGTGTGCTTCCTAGTCTATATGCAACGTGGACGTACCTTGTCTCCAGCACTCTTTAACAAAAATTAAGAAATTTAAATAGACATGTGCCTATGATGCAAGAATCTAAATTTTTTTTAATTAGTCAACTAATAGGTTACGGTTAATTAGTTAGCAGTATGCAGGGTGATTACAGAGAAAAATTATCAAAGCAGTAAACATGACTTTGCAATTTTCAGCAACATGCAAAAGATCAATTAGTAGTGATCTGCTAATGTCGCGAAAACGCTGCAATTGCCGTGTTTGCGCAGCTGTTTTAGTAGGCTCTGTTGCTCTGCCTTCTAGGGTAGAGGCACAGAGTAGCTATATGTCCCTATATGCAGCAAGTTTTTCTTGTTATCAGATCTTGCAAATAGAAATAGAACAAAAGAAAATTAGTTATAGAGAATATCGTACCGTTCCCTCCCCTAGAATGGCACCAAAATTTTAATTGAGAAGGAAAAATTGAATTGAAAATAAAAAAAGTTAAAGTTAAAAAGTTCTTAGTCTCTTCTCAATGTAATCGTGTAGCAAGGGCTAGATGGGTCGACCGCAAGGAAGGATGCGATGGAAGCTTTTCGGAACGAATTCTTTAACAAATAGCTTGGAAAAAAATTATGATTGTAAGAAAAGATTTTAAAGAGAAAGAACAAGCATAGCCAACTAATCATTTACCACAACTAAACACTAGTCTATCAAGAATAAATATCATCTTGAATATATATAGATTAATCCTAGATTGTTACTTCAAATCTAAGAAAGAAAAGTAAGAAAGAAAGTAAACCCTGATTATAATACGCTAGATAAAACTAAGTATCAGTTTACTGAAGTGTCAAATTATAGCTTAAGAAAAGTAGTTTTAACTTTACGTTAAACCATCAAAGCATCAAGTATAAACTAAGAATAATTATTAAATAGCTTACCCTAAAGCTAGTTTAACTCAATTCATGACTAATCTTCAAGAACTATTTACTGACCCTAGGGTTTCTAACATGCATAGAGTTCAATAAATTTATTTTTATAGATCAAGGTTTTAGTTTGTGGAGAGATTAGCAAGATACTAAAGAATTAGTTACACATATTCGTGGTGGAATTAAGCATGGTATTTAAAGATTGCATAAAAGAGATGAAATTAGAATAAAAGAAACACAAATTAAAATAGCAAAGAGTTTGGAGAAAATAATGACCTTTTATTGAATCTGTCACCAACTCGGTAAAAGCCTTCTCCTTTCTTCAATTCTTTTTCAAAGTAAAAAAACTAAAAAAATACAAGTAAATTCAGAAAGAAAGAGGATCTAAAGAAAATTCTAGGGTTGAGCTTCTGAGATCTGCTCTTCCTCTGTTGCTCTGCAGTGGTATTTATAGGAGATTTGGGAAGTAGAATCCCATATGAACACTGCACCTCAACCGCCACACCAGCCGCCGCCAGAATGCCGCGTTTGTACCACATTTGCTGCGTTTCCACCACATTTCGTGGAGTCTGGTCATGCGCTTTGGCGTGTGGTTCCTCTGATCCGTCCATCTGGTGATCTATCCTCAGAATCTTTAGTTGATCTCTGAATTTAAAATACAATGATCTTATAGATAACTTGGAGATCAAGTTATCTCTAATTCTGAGTTAAATTCAGATTTTCTCTCCTTTATCTTCATCTTGTAGTGCAAGCAACCGGATTTAAATAGAAGTCCACCTCTATCTTTAACTGGGATGAGAATTCATCTTATTCTATCCTTCTCATCCTCTACATTTTAAATCAAATTAATTTACAACTCAAATTTAAATTAGATAAAAAGATGCTTCCTTTATCTCCCCAATTAATCTTTATTTTCATAATTCTTGTAGGCTTTTGGGCTTCTTTTTGGCATTCTCTTGGATTATGGAGGTTTGCACATTACTTAATAATAAATGAATTAAATTGTAATTTTTTACAAAAATTAAGCATGAAAATGTGAATAATAATTTGCATTATTGATGACTAATCTATACGCCATAATATATTAAAATATGTATAAATATTTTTAGAGAGGAAAATGTTAGTGAGAGAAAGAGATCTAGAAAGAGAGGATCTAGGAGTGAAAGACCTAGAGAGAGAAAGGGAGGCTAGAGAGAAAAAAAGAGCTAGAGAGAAACGGGTAGAGAAAGTTAGACAGATGAGAGAGAGAACTAGAGAGGGATAGAAGAGAGAGATGAGAGACAGTAGAGAGAGATAGTAGGGGGAGAGAGAAACAGTAGAGAGAGATAATAGAGAGAAACAGTAAGGAGAGAGAGAAAGTAGACAGAAATGGTAGAGAGAAATGAGAAAGAGAGACAGTAGAGAGAAGAGAGGAGGGGGTTGTTGCCCATGCTGCTCAAGCAGCCAGGGCCAGAGGCCCTGACTGCTACGCCCTGGCCGTGGCTGAGCGCCAGGTGCTGTAGGGCAGGAGCGGCACCAGGATAGGGGCTCGGTCGGAGATGGAGGCGCAGGTAATGGTGGTAGGGTTCGGTGGTTGGAAAAGATGAAAGATATAGAGAGAGGTGAAATTAAAGAGAGTTGGAGAGAGAGAAGTAAAAGGGGGGAGAAGAGAGAGAGAGAGAGAGAGAGAGAGAGGAGAGAGAGAGAGAGGAAGGGAAATGATGAGAAAGGGGGAATTTGAGAGAGGAAGGAGGAGGAAGAAGGGCGCTCTCGTGCCAGGGGAAGAAGGAAAAAGAGAAAGAAAAGAAAGAAAAAAAAAGGAAAAGTAAGAAAAAAGGAAAATAAAAAAAAGGAAAAGAAAGAGAGAGATTGAAGTGAGTGAGGGAAGCGTATTAAATGGAGGGGGAGTGGGTCGGTTGGTGGAGTTAGGGGAAAGAAAAAGAAAAAGAAAGAAATGAAATATTCCTAAAAAATTAATAATATAATAATATCGAGAAATATCGACTATTCTTAAAAAAATTCCAAAAATACCCAGAGGTAGGAAACATCCTCCTATGGAATAATATGAAATCAGTTTCAGAAATAAATCTCATTTTCAAAATAAAAATTCTGGAATCTGCCAGCGATACTCGCCGACACCAAATCCGGCCGAGTTCTGATAATTTTAGAAAATTCACCAAAAATACATTAAGATAGAAAATATAATTTTAAGGGATAATGTGAAAGTAGGTTTTAGAAATTTGACTATATTTATAAATTAAAAATTCTGGAATCGACCAGCGATACCAGTCGACACTAAAACCGGTCGAACATTAATAAATTCATAAAAGTCTCAGAAATATATTAAAGTAGAAAACACGATTCTAAGAAGCAATGTGAAAGTAGAATCTAAAAATTTAATTATGATTGTAATTAAAAAAAATCTGAGAATCGATCGGCAGCACCAGTCGACACCGCTCTGAAGATTTTACAGAATAATTCTGAAAACTGTTAGGAAATCATGAAAAATCAAAAATATTAGAAAATGATATTTGAAACTGAAATTGACTAAATCTGACTACCGAAAGGACAAAATCGAGCAATACACTAGGATCGGGAATATGATTGAGAATATGAATACGTAACTAAATACTATTTCAGGAACGGGTGTTACAAGTGTAATTAATGTTTTGATTTTTAGATAATTGAAATTATGCTTTTGTTATTATTTTAGTGTTTGATTAATTGAACCGAGAGAGTAGGACTTGATCCTAGATAGCTTAAATCTAGAATATGTTATTCAAACATTAAACTAATATTATTTTCATTATCATCGAGATAGTTTACACCTATTGGTGCTTTTAGCATGACAAATAGATAGATTATCCCTAGATGAGTTAGATAACTCAACGTGATTTCATGATTTCAAGACATAAATTTAGTGGATTAAAAACCCAAAAATCATTTGAAATTGATATCTCCCAAGAACCTAAAATTTGTTTAGTTTAGTTTAGCTTATTTTAATTTAGTTAATTGATAATTTGGCAAAGATTAAAAAATCAACAATCTTTGATTAAAAATCAACACAAAACTCCCTGTGGATTCGACTTGGTCTGGCGGTTATACTCAATATTAGTAATTAAATTTAATTTAAATTTGTATTATTTTGTTGATTTAACAGTGATCATTTTAAAGTGATCAAATTATGACGGCATTGCCAGGGAGAATTGTTACATGTTTTTATTATTAAAGATAGTTGGATCTAATTGTTGAAATTAATTTTTTTTGTTTTCTTTTTATTAGGTACAACAGGAGCAAGGAAGCACTACTAGAGGAGCAAAAATGTAACGCTCTGATCCCGCAACTACGAAGAAGTTACTACAACGTATATACACAGGTCAGAAATACCCTCACATATATACGCTAAGTATCAGTATATGCAAGAATCAGAGTATGAAAGTATGTGGTGCATCATACATTCAAACATATAAGTACAATTAAAATGTTATCACAGGATGTGACACAATATTTCAGGATATTACTTCATTGATACGCGCAAATGCGAGAATACAAAAATATATACAATTATGAACAGTACAAAAGACGCTCACGAGTTACAAAAGAAAAATTCGAAAGACGAGCATGGAGCCTGGACGGATAGGGCCCTGGACAGATCAACTGCTGATCCACGACACCACCGTTCTGTAACTCTGATCACCAGGAAGTCCATCACGGTCCAAGCTCCAAGATCTGAACATGCAGGTCCAAGGGAGTTAGAACTCCCCAGAGTGGCAAGATGAGTGCCAACTAGCGTGCATAGATAAGCACAAGTGTATCGATAAATCTGAGTCAAAGAGCATGTACTAAAAACCGTATCGTGAGCACAGGCATGCAGGAGCAGGCAATGACATAGCAAGTAAAGTAAATGTGGCAAAATCAATTATACAAGCCCAAATTACAGATTCGTGATATTAGTATATCGAAAGAATAATCCAAACAAGAAACCCTCAGATATATACCTTGTATCTCACATCATTGTATCCTTGTTTCATATAACGCGAGTTGTCTCCTAGACTAAGAAACCAGCGTAAAAATCGATAAAAACAATAAAACCGATAAGACTGAATACAAGCAAAACCAGTCATATAAGCTCAATTTACGGCTTCATAAGACTAGTGCGTCGAAAGAATAATCCAAACAAGGAAACTTTTATCAATATACCTTATGTCTCATGTCTCTGTAATCTGAGTGTATACAACTCGAATTACAAAACAACACAACTAATTATTACTTTTCATCTTATTATTATTACTCGTCCGACCCATATATCTAAGTATGTGTACATGCGTACATTCCATCCCACATGCATTCGTATATGAGTAAGTCAAGATTATTATGGGAAAATGATGAAGAAATCAACGGGTAATGTTCGGAGTGGGTCCCGTGCATATCCGGGACTACGGCCCAGAATGTTCCGTTACTGGAGTACGGAACCTACCGTAAGGCATACATGAGGCGGGTCTTATATTATTCCATTCAGGAATATAACAGGACGTAGGAAGCCAGTGCTTCCCTCGGAACACCTGGAGGCCCTCAGGTAGAACCGAAAGTTTTTAGTTGCACAACATAACTAATACCACTGTAAACATATTCACCACTTGAAGTCCATCAGTTTCCCCTTACCTGATGTAGGTTGTCCCTTTTATAGTTTATTATGTAATTATCAATTTATGGGAATATCAGGGGCAGGTCAGGTTCAGGAATTACAGAAGACAAAAGTACATGAGTACTAGTGATATAGGTCACTATATATAATACAGGATACCAGTTAGGATTCTAAAATATGATAATCACAAGACAAGTGGTAATATATCAGGTGGCAGCTGATAAGTAATATCGAACAGGTGTCAAGTGATAGTACAGTAGATATCACTATCATATATTACATTACAAGAAAATAGTATTGATACAGAGATTCGGTAGGAATACAAAAAAATAGTACCGATACAGGAAATCAGTACAAATAAAGAAAAATGGTACCGATACAGGGGATCAATAAGATATAGGAAAACAATACCGACACAAGGGATCATTCTGAATACAGGAAAAATAATATAGCTTTAGAAAACATTCAAGTAAAGGTTTCAAACTCTTCACAACTATCAAGAAAAGAATAATAGTTACATTATCAAACAGGTAAGCGGGCAAGCAAGCAAGCGAACATCCAAGCAGAGCTAAGCAAAGCTGGAGCGAAGCTAACGTACAGTACCTGACGCCATCACGTTCAGCGTAGTTACCACTCGCGGCACGGCTAAACGCACATGAGTAAGCGAGCTTATGAACGCTATACTATAGCGTGTGGCGAGCGGCATTCACGTGTAAATATGCTCGAACAGAATTAGAGTAAAGTTCCGAGCACTAGGTCCGCCTATGCAGCTAAAAGACCTGACTGTCTGAACACACTCCCTCTTTCGAGAAAGTGGGTGAGTGCCTGAAGGGCTGAAGGGCCAGAAGGCCAAGTAAGTACCTGCAGAGGTGTTAATACTAAACACACAGATGTAAATACAGTAACAGTAACAACTAAGCTATCAACAGAGTGATGAATCCCGGAGGCTAAGCAAGACAGAAATAAAATCAGCAAGCAGACAAGCGAATAATCAAGCGGAGTTAAGCAGGCTGGAGCGAAGCTAGAGCACAGAGCTAAATGCTATCATGCTCGGCGTAGTTACCACTCGCGACGAATCCACGATAGCGGCAGCTATCGCTCATGACGTAACTACACTCGGACGGAGTTAGCGATAAAGCACTGGGCGCTAAACTCGCCTCCCAGGGGGGATGAAAGACCTGACGGTCTAAACGCACTCCCTTTTTTGAGGAAGTGGGCGTAAGAGCGATCATAAGTCTAATAGAGCCAGAGGGCCAAGTAGGTACCTGCATAAAATAACGTTAGTATACACAAGCATACATATAAACATGGTAATAACTAAACTATCCGCGGGGTGGTGAAGCTCAGATGTTGAGTGCAGAGCCTGAAGGCTAATAGGGCCCGAAGGCTAATAGGGAGCCCGGAGGCTAAATGACAATGAAGGGTCGGCCACGCATGGTATAAAGTAGTAATAGAATAGCAAAACAGGCAGAGTATATGTACAAGTATTAAACTACACTACTATAGGCATTCGTCACACAGCTACTACATACAATCATAGACACTCGGCCATATACAAATACAGGTATACAATTTACCGAAATACAATTACAACATTGGGGAAATACAAATATACAAATTTCCTAAAATACGATTCCACCCGTCGAAGCGGGGAAACACATAATGAGGTAAGGACACTTGCTTATTCTGATCACGGACACGTGCATGGGTTTTACCCACCATCACCATGAAAGAGAGAATTTTGAAGAGAGAGCTAGAGAGAGAAAAATCGAGAGAGAGGTCAGGGAGTAAAAGAAGAGAGAGACTGGGAGAGATTGAAAAAGGGGAAAGGGGAAGGTGGACGGCCAGTGGTCACCGACGGCGGCGACGGCCAACGACGGCGACAACAAAGAGAGAGGGAAGAGGGATAAAGAGAGAAGAAAAAGAGAATAAAGAAAGAAGGGAAAGAGAAAAGAGGAAAGAGAGGGAGATCTAGGGAGAGAAAGGGAGATCATTAAGATGAGAGAGGGGGCTGGCTGGGTTGGTGGTGGCCAGCCAAGGCGGCGGCGCAGCGATTGGGCCGCCGTGGCCAAGATCCAGAGAAAGAATGAAGAAAGAGGAAACTAGGGGAGAGAAAGAGAGAGACCAAGGGGAAAAGAGTGGAGGTCCATCGCCGATGCTGGGGGAGCGCCGACGGCGTATCTGGTTATAGAGGACAAGACCAGTGATAGGAAAGAGGAAGAAGAGAGAAAGAAAAGAGAGAGGAGAGGAAGAGGAGAGAGAGGGAAGAGGGAGATCTGGTGGGGGTCTCGTTGGCGAAGGGGGAGGTCGCCAGCATCAGGTTGTGGCTCTGACCCAGGGGGAGCAATGGCGGCAATCTCCAGGAAGAGAAAAGAGAGAGGGAGAGAAGAAAGAGATGAGAGCAAAAAGAGAGGGAAAAATGAAAGAAAAAGAGAGAAGTAAGTGAGGGGAGTGATGGGGATTGGCCCTCGTGGGTGCTAGGTTGGGAAAAACTAAGAAAAAAAAGAAAAGTAAAGAAAAGAATGGGAAGAAAGAAAAAGATTCACAAAAATAATAATATTATTCAATATCCGAAAAATATCGATTAATCTGGAAAATATCTCTTAAAAAATACCCAGAGATAGAAAACATCATCCTGGGGACAATATGAAATCTATTTTAGGAAATTCAATCTGATTTTCAAATTAAAAATCCTGGAATCAACCAGCAATATCGGTCGACACCAAATCCGGTCGAATTTTGATAAAATCAGAAAAATTTCTAAAAAACCATTAAAGTAGAAAATGTGATTCTAAGAAATAATGTGAAAGCATATTTTATAAATTCAACTCATTTGTAAATTAAAAATCTTGAAATCGATCAGCAATACCGGTCGACACCGCTTTTTGAGGACTTTGCAGAATAATTTGAAAATTTTCAAAAAATCATGAAAATCTAAAATATTGGAAAATGCCATTTGAAATTGAAACTGGTCAAATCTGACTACCGAAAAGATCAAATCGGGCAATACACTAGGATCGGGTCCCTGGTTAAGACTAGGGCTGACTTTGAGTCCACGAATCTGGATACAATGCAAAACAATCGCATAAATAATCATAAAACAAAAATAAAAATAGGAAGTAAATCAAAATATACAATCAAAAAATTTGAATACATATCTAAGTACGTATTATGGGAACGAGGTGTTACATTCTACCCAACTTACAAAAAATTCGTCCTCAAAATTTCGATAAGGGAAAAATGAACAAAGAGAAGAGGAACGAGATTATACCAATTAAGATATGAATAATTAAGGGTTATGTTTATAATCGACTGATCAATAACCTTGAAACCTAGACATCTTCTACACTTTGCCAAAAAAATTTGGATGGTGCCATACTAATACTGATCTGATAACTGGTAATAAGAGAATACTACAAGAACTTCAGTAGACTGACTCGCCTGAACAACATGAGATAAGCTGGCTTCAGAAGTGGCCAAACTTTCTCTGCTCCAACTCTGCTAGAATGACGGCAATTATTTCCTTCAAAATGTTAAGGTCGTATGGCCCAAGAATACGGTAGTTACTTGTTCAGAACGCATACTTACTCTACTGGGCATGGGCTATTCCTGAAGAGTCTGTAATAAGATTAGATATTCTGCCGATTCTTTGTCACTCTAAGAGTAGACCATAATATCAAAATTAAAAAAACTCAATAACTGATCGCAATTAAATAAAGAAGAACTGACAATAATAATAAATTCTTAATGTTGGGCGTCAATTACTCTGAAAAGCATAACTAAGAACTCATAATGACTACTTTCTAAATGATAAACCAGCCGTAGATTAAATATCTAGAGAATACCTAAGTCCTATAAGGTTGGCTGAATAAATCGTCAATAAAGATTATGATAAGTTGGTTCAGATGAATCGAGAAACCCGTTTACTAAATCCATGCACACGTCAGATGGGAGAAATCTAGGAAACATGGCTAGGATACTAAACACTGGCGAAACTAGCCACGAGTGAAGCCATGCCCAAGTAAGACCGTAATGTAACACAACATCAGGCGCTAAGCACTAGGGTGCGGCGGAGCTAACGCTCAGTGAGGCTCACACTTAGTGAAACTCACGCAGCGAAGTTAGCGCGTAACACAACGCTAAATGTTAAGCACTAGGGTGCAGCAAAGCCCATGCCTAGTTGAGCTCGCGTGGCTACAATACGACTCTCACTTGGCGAGGCCAGTGGGGCCCATGGCTCATAAAATCCATAAAAACTGTTAGACGTCGTGGCTGAGCTCAGTGATAGAAGAGATCATA
This sequence comes from Agave tequilana, assembly GCA_038442645.1. Lineage (NCBI taxonomy): Eukaryota > Viridiplantae > Streptophyta > Magnoliopsida > Asparagales > Asparagaceae > Agave > Agave tequilana. The sequence goes on along the minus strand of JAVJIF010016965.1, from coordinate 104,604 downwards.
ATCGTTACTGAAATAATATAGAAAATACCATAGTTCTGCCAGACAGAAGTTCTGAATCTAGAAAATTATTTCATACCGACACCCCTCGTGTAGAGATATAGTCTATCTAATTGTATAAATGATGACTACCTGATTATCTATATTAATCCCCGTGGTGCGTCCATACATATAAGAATAGAAGGCGAAACTAAAGAACCATTTGATATAAGGTAATACGATGTACTGGAATCAAGAATGCCATAATAGGGTGAGAGTGAACCACATCTGTCCTATCGCTACCTCACTAGTCTACCCATATCTTAAGTTGGTATAAAGACGACGAAAAATAGTAGAGAAAAGATGGAAGAGATTCAGGAATCAAAGGAAGGAATAAACAACTCTGCACTTGTAGTTGGATTGTATAACCTAAATGAAAATCACCTAGAGGGGGGTGAATAGGTGATAATACTAATCAATGCACAAATAAAAAATATGATGCAACAATCTCCCAAAACAAGACTAGAAGCCGGATTCCCCGTGAAGGGCTCTGAACTCCTTCCTCGTGATTCCTCTGGATATGAGTTGGAGGTGCACAATGCAATCTTGTTGTATGGGACTATGATTGACAAGATGAATGAAAACAAGTGAATATTGCAATGAAAATAGAGAGCAAGTAATAAGAGCAATGAAAGTAAAGCAAGAAGCAAGAGCAAGTAAACCAAATGCAAACACCGAGAATTTTTTCAAGGTTCGAGCACCCAGCTCTACGTCCCCGCCTTCCCCAGAAGGATTTCTAACCACTATAACTTCACAAAGATGTTACAAATACACCGGAGTACCCAACTCCACAATCTCAAGTACAAGTTCTCTCTTGGTGATCAAAAGACCACAAACTCTCTTTTGAAAAGTTCTCTTCCCTTACAAAAATCCTTGTAGAACAATGAGAGGATTGAAGCTCTTGTGTGTAAGTGGAAAAGAAAAAGAAATCAGAGAGTCTTTGGAAAACACTTCAGAAAATGAGAGAAATATTCAGCACAAAAACCAAGAAACAAAGCTCTTTTGAATGCCTTAAACTTTTGAAACTTTTGCAAATTTTTCTTGTGATCAACTTCTCCCTAAACACCCCTATTTATAGTAGAGGGCTAGGGTTTAAAGATAAAACTCACTTAAGGCCAATTAGAAAGTACTAGGATCAGTAAATATCATTTAAACCCTTTTTAGAGAGAAAAAGACAAAATTTAAACAGCTCAGAAAACTAGCCGTTACTGATCAAACGGCTCTCTCGGTCGACCGGTCGGTCGACCATAGTACAAAAAATAAGAGCCGTTGCCGCTCTCTCGGTCGACCGCCCGCTCGACCGAAAAATACAGAGAGCAAACGACTTACTGTCAGGCAGGTTTCGGTCGACCGCCCGGTCGACCGTAAAACGTGCACACGGATACGCACCTGCTGCCAGAACCTCGGTCGACTGGGACGGTCGACCGACTTGACCTGACACAGGGTCGATCGGTCGGTCGGTCGACCGGCTCAGGTCAAAAGTCAAAACATAAACAGATTTTTGAGGGGAATTTAACATAAAACAAAGTAGTTTTGAATAGAGATATATATAAAACATAAAAATGAGTTTGTAGGCAGAAGATTGTATACAAAAATATTTTGTACATATTATAGTAAATATTTTTGGAAATAAGATGTGTGCAAAAACGTGTGTGATAGAGCTTCAAACCTATTCACTATTCTTTAACAAAACTATAAACTAAAAATAAATCTAATGAAATATCTTGAGCAATCTTGAAGTCTTGAGCCATGCAATGCCTTGCTAGAGCCTTCTCTTCTATGTTCCTTCCTTGATGTGCAAAACGCCTTCTTTGCTTCATGAACCTAGAAGTTCTTGCAATAGCTAAGCAATGGCCTCCAAATATGGTACTAACCTGAAACTTATCTTAAACAAACTAATTAGTACCAAATAGCTCTTATTTGTTTTGTTATCATCAAAACTCTAAACAAATGGAGAGTGTAACCTTTTGGGCCAACAATCTCCCCTTTTTGATGATGATAAAATAAATAGACTATAAACAAAATATAGGGGAGGAGAAAGCTCTCCCTCAAATTATGCTATATTAAACAAAGAAAAATAATGTAATTTGTAATTTGCAAGTAAACATCATGAAACCAAAAAAAAAACCATAAACACCATGAGATATAAAACATTGCAAAACACTTAAACTCAAATTACAAGAATTCATGAAAACACATCAAAAACTAAAAACATATATAAACTCATATGGAACCAAAACCATATGAACTTCATATTTCCATACATAAACTCATTCTCCCCCTTTTTGTCATACATCAAAAAGGGTCAAGAAAATATTGTTATTCAATAACACAAACATTAAGTTCACCACATATGAAAGAAAATCTAGCAAAATCAAGTGGTTTAGTGAAAATATCGGCAAGTTGCAAATCCGTAGAAACATAATCAATATCTATATCTCCTTTCTCAAAATGATCTCTAAGAAAGTGATATCTAATCTCAATGTGCTTGGTCTTACTATGTTGATTTGCATTCTTAGTCATGTGTATAGTACTCGTATTATCACAAAATATTTTTTATATGGTTATAATGCAAATCATAATCAAGGAGGGTATGTTTCATCCAAAGGACTTGTGCACAACAAGCCCCCGCGGCAACATACTCCGCCTCGGTGGTTGAGAGAGCTACGGAATTTTGTTTCCTAGAGGACCATGAAACAAGATAATTACCAAGAAATTGACATGTCCTACTAGTACTCTTTCTATCTACTCTACAACCCGCATAGTCGGCATCCGAATAACTCGTCATTGAGAAATCTCCGGTTTTCGGATACCATAGACTCATTCCAATTGTGCCCTTAATATAACGAATGATGCGTTTAACCGCAATAAGATGGGACTCTTTAGGACACGATTGAAATCTAGCACAAAGACACACACTAAACATTATGTCCGGCCTACTTGCCGTCAAATACAAAAGACTACCTATCATGCTTCTAAACAATTTAATATCAACATTTTTACCTTGGTCATCCTTATCAAGCTTGGTTGTAGTTGCCATGGGAGTGTTGCAAACTTTAGAGTCTTCAAGTCTAAATTTCTTTATGAGTTCCTTTGCGTACTTGGCTTGACATATGAAGTTCCCATCTTTCAATTGCTTGATTTGGAGTCCAAGAAAGAATTCAATTCACCCATGGAAGATATTTCAAACTCACATTGCATAACCTTTTCAAACTCCTTGCATAAAAACTCATTAGAAGATCCAAAAATTATATCATCAACATAAATTTGGACAATTAAAATGTCATTATCAACATGCTTAGTAAAAAGAGTTGTGTCTACTTTGCCTTTAACAAAATCATTTGAAATGAGAAAACTAGAAAGCCTTTCATACCAAGCTCTTGGAGCTTGTTTCAATCCATACAAAGCTTTATCAAGTTTAAAAACGAAATTAGGATGAACATGATCAAAAAAAATGGGAGGTTGTTCAACATAAACTTCTTCATTTATAAAACCATTCAAAAATGCACTTTTCACATCCATTTGAAAAAGTTTAAAATTTTTAAAAGATGCAAAAGCTAGTGTCATCCGTATGGCTTCAAGCCGTGCTACGGGTGCAAAGGTCTCCTCAAAGTCAATTCCTTCAACTTGAGTGTAACCTTGGGCCACTAACCTAGCTTTATTCCTAATGACATTACCGGACTCATCCATCTTGTTTCTAAAGATCCACTTAGTACCAATTATTGGTCTATCGTGGGGCCTATAGGAATAAGGTGCCAAACTTGGTTGCGCTCAAATTGATTGAGTTCCTCTTGCATGGCTAGCAACCAATATGAGTCCGCCTCGGCTTCGAGGATGCTTTTGGGTTCAAAATGAGAAATGAAAGCAAAGTTACCACATAAGTCATGAAGCTTGGAGCGAGTTGTTACCCCTTTAGAACATCACCTAAGATGAGTTCCTTGGGGTGATTTGTAGCGTATCTCCAATCTTTAGGAAGCGGTTGAGAGCTTTCCTCTTTATCCTCTTGAACATCACCAATTGGTTCTTGCTTTCTTCTTGAGCGGGTGAGTCCTTCAAGGATAGTCTCTCCATGTCTTCACCTAATGGGTCAATCTGTACAACATTCTCAACAACCACATTAGATTCTTCAAATTTAACATGCATGGATTCTTCAATGGTAAGTGAAGATCTATTAAATACTCTATAAGCTTTGCTAGTAGTAGAATATCCAACAAAGATTGCTTCATAAGCCTTAGCATCAAATTTACCCAAGTTATCTTTAGTATTCAAAACAAAACACTTGCATCCAAAAACTTTGAAATATGCAACATTAGGTTTTCTAGAATGATACATTTCAAAAGATGTTTTGGAAGAATTTTTACACAAATAAATACGATTTGAAATATAGCATGCGGTGTTTACGGCCTCGGCCCATAAATATTGAGGGAGGTCATATTCACTTATCATGGTCCTAGCCATCTCTTGAAGTGTTCTATTTTTCCTTTCTACAACTCCATTTTGTTGTGGAGTCCTAGGACATGACATTTCATGCTTGATTCCCTTTTCATCACAATAAGTCATGAAGAGTTGGTTAACAAACTCACCACCTCTATCACTCCTTATTTTCAAAATCGAAAAACCTTTTTCTTTTTCAACCCTTTTTCGAAAAATCTAGAAATGAGAAAAAGTTTGATCTTTGTGTTCCAAAAAGAAAACCCAAGTAAATCGGGAAAAATCATCAACTAAAACAAATGCATATCTACTACCATTTAAGCTTTTAGTTTTAGTTGGTCCAAAGATCCATATGAATTAATTCTAATGGCCTAGTTGACATGATATCCTTGATTGGTTTGAAGAAAGACTTGGTTTGTTTCCCAAGTTGGCACGCACCACAAATGCGGTCTTTCTCAAACTACAAGCAAGGTATACCCTTCACCAATTCCTTAGAATTAATCCTAGAAAGATGGTCAAAAGATGCATGTCCTAATCTTCTATGCCAAAGCCAAGAATTTTCATCAAAAGCATTCAAGCATTTAGTAGAACAATCTAAATTAAGCATGTCAATGATATAAACATTATTGTTACGAAAACCGGTGAGAATACAATCATTGATTTTAACATCAAAAATCTTGCAAGAAGAATCATCAAAAACAACTTTAAGTCCACGGTCACAAAGTTGACCAATACTAAGCAAGTTATGCTTCAAACCATCTACAAGAGCTACATTTTCTATAATAGGAGATGCACCAATTTGAATGTTACCTATACCGATGATAGTTCCCTTGGAGTCATCCCCGAAGGTGACGGTGCCACCTTCCATGTACCTTGATAGGGTTGTAAAGTTATTGATGTCCCATGTCATGTGTCTTGAACAACCACTATCAAGGTACCACCGCTCCTTACGTCTTGGAGCCTTGGTGTGTACCTACATTAAATAGTTTAGGACTTGATTTTGGTACCCACATTTTCTTGGGTCCTAAAGAGTTAGTGCCATGAACCCAAACAAGATTATTTGATCTATTTACTTGGTCATAACAAAACTTAGCCAAATGTCCATTCTTACCACAATAAGTACATCTATACACTCTACCATATTTAAAAGCATAGTGAGTGTGAGACTTGTGAGCATGTGTGGATTTAGCATGAGTGTGGTGTGAAGTGTGAGCATGAGGAATCTTAACATGAGAATCTTTAGCATGAGAGGTGTGCTTTTTAGAAAACATTTCTTCAATTTTCTTAGTGTTAAAAGCACAATCCTTCAAAACCTTTTCAAAGTCAACAATTCTAGTTTTTAAAGAAGAAATTTCTTTTTCATCAATCTTAGGAAATTTTACTTTACATGCAACTTTGTAAGCACTAAATTCATTTTGAGTAGAAATGAGATTGGAAGAAATTTTATCTTTTTCTCTAGAAATAATAGCAAGTTGATTTTTAAGAAAAGCAACTTCCTTTTCTAATTTAGAGCATTCAATCTTTTTATTATCATAGGTTTCGGAGAGTTCAACAAAAGCATGTACAATAACTTCTTTGGTTAATTCATCATCTTCATCAAGAGGTTGTGGGGTTACCTTTGGTGTGTTTGCCATGAAACACATGTTCGTCGTGTCCACCTCATCTTCGGATTCGCTTTCCGAATCCCAAGTCGCTTTGTAGGCTTTCTTTTCGACCAGCTTCTTGGCTTGAAGGAGGAAGTCATCTTCTTCTTGAACTCCGGGCAATCCGCCATGATGTGTTCGGGCTTTCGGCAATTGTAGCAAATGATTCTTCTCTCCTCTTTTCCTTCAAACTTCCTTCTAAAGTTGAGCTTGTTCTTCCGGTACATTCTCCTCACATTTCGCACAAGAAGGGGGAGCTCCTCATCTTCTTCTTCATCTTCTTCATCGTCACCAAGAGTGGATGAAGACTTGAAAGCAATAGATTTCTTCTTTTGAGGAGCGGCTTCTTCTCTTGCCTTCTTTTCCATCTCATGAGTCTTCAAGTTGCCGATGAGACTTATGAGATCCATTTCATCCTTGTCGTTCAATTCTTTTAAGGTGGTGGCCTTTATCTCCCATGATGAAGGAAGAGCCCGAATCACTTTCCGCACCTTTTGATCATTGGAAATATCATCACCTAAAGAAAAAAGAGCATTGGTGATTTTAGTAAACCTTGTAATCATGCAATCAATGGATTCATCATCAATCATTTCAAAGGATTCATATTGGGACCTCAAGAGATCTATCTTAGCTCTCTTGACTTGTGATGTCCCCTCGTGTGTGACCAACAAATGTTGCCAAATCTCATAAGCGGATTGGCAATGAATTACCCGTGTAAGGTCATCCTCATTCAAGGCGGTTAGGAGGGAGTTTTGGGCCTTTGAGTTAGCCTCATATTCTCTAAAGGAAAATTCGATCCAAGTGCTTTCATCACCATCAGGTACAACATAGGGTTTGGTCAAGGATTTAGCAACTAAGCTACCTAAAGATTGCAAGAAAATAGTCATCCTAACCTTCCAAGTAGGGAAATTAAGTCCATCAAATTTAGGAGGGTTTTGATGTTATCGGCCATGTTTACTAGTGAATGAATGGATGAATGCAAATGTTGATTAGCAAATTTTAAGGATCTTTCTAAGGATGTTAAGCCAAACCTAGAGTCCAAGCTCTGATACCAATTGAAAATCACCTAGAGGGGGGTGAATAGGTGATAATGCTAATCAATGCACAAATAAAAAATATGATGCAACAATCTCCCAAAACAAGACTAGAAGCCGGATTCCCCGTGAAGGGCTCTGAACTCCTTCCTCGTGATTCCTCTGGATATGAGTTGGAGGTGCACAATGCAATCTTGTTGTATGGGACTATGATTGACAAGATGAATGAAAACAAGTGAATATTGCAATGAAAATAGAGAGCAAGTAATAAGAGCAATGAAAGTAAAGCAAGAAGCAAGAGCAAGTAAACCAAACGCAAACACCGAGAATTTTTCCGAGGTTCGAGCACCCAGCTCTACGTCCCCGCCTTCCCCAGAAGGATTTCTAACCACTATAACTTCACAAAGATGTTACAAATACACCGGAGTACCCAACTCCACAATCTCAAGTACAAGTTCTCTCTTGGTGATCAAAAGACCACAAACTCTCTTTTGAAAAGTTCTCTTCCCTTACAAAATCCTTGTAGAACAATGAGAGAATAGAAGCTCTTGTGTGTAAGTGGAAAAGAAAAAGAAATCAGAGAGTCTTTGGAAAACACTTCAGAAAATGAGAGAAATATTCAGCACAAAAACCAAGAAACAAAGCTCTTTTGAATGCCTTAAACTTTTGAAACTTTTGCAAATTTTTCTTGTGATCAACTTCTCCCTAAACACCCCTATTTATAGTAGAGGGCTAGGGTTTAAAGATAAAACTCACTTAAGGCCAATTAGAAAGTATTAGGATCAGTAAATATCATTTAAACCCTTTTTAGAGAGAAAAAGACATAAATTAAACAGCTCAGAAAACTAGCCGTTACTGTTCAAACGGCTCTCTCGGTCGACCGGTCGGTCGACCGTAGTACAAAAAATAAGAGCCGTTGCCGGCTCTCGGTCGACCGCCCGGTCGACCGAAAAATACAGAGAGCAAACGACTTACAGTCAGGCAGGTTTCGGTCGACCGCCCGGTCGACCGTAAAACGTGCATACGGATACGCACCTGCTGCCAGAACCTCGGTCAACTGGGATGGTCGACCGACTTGACCTGACACAGGGTCGGTTGGCTGGTCGGTCGACCGGCTCAGGTCAAAAGTCAAAACATAAACAGATTTTTGAGGGGAATTTAAAATAAAACAAAGTAGTTTTGAATAGAGATATATATAAAACATAAAAATGAGTTTGTAGGCAGAAGATTGTATACAAAAATATTTTGTACATATTATAGTAAATATTTTTGGAAATAAGATGTGTGCAAAAACGTGTGTGATAGAGCTTCAAACCTATTCACTATTCTTTAACAAAACTATAAACTAAAAACAAATCTAATGAAATATCTTGAGCAATCTTGAAGTCTTGAGCCATGCAATGCCTTACTAGAGCCTTCTCTTCTATGTTCCTTCCTTGATGTGCAAAACGCCTTCTTTGCTTCATGAACCTAGAAGTTCTTGCAATAGCTAAGCAATGGCCTCCAAATATGGTACTAACCTGAAACTTATCTTAAACAAACTAATTAGTATCAAATAGCTCTTATTTGTTTTGTTATCATCAAAACTCTAAACAAATGGAGAGTGTAACCTTTGGGCCAACACTAAACTCATGCATTCCATTAGCAAATTTCTTTACCATTAATTTGCTGACTGGTTGTATTATGGATGTGAGAGCCTAAGCTTTGATACCGTCCTGTAACGCCCCGATCCCACGACTACGAAGATGTTACTGTGAAGTATATACGCTGGTCAGAAATACCCTCACATATATACGCTAAGTATCAGTATAGGCAAGAATCTGAGCTCTAAAGTACATGATGCATTATACGTTCTAACATATGAGTACAATTATAAAGTTATCACAGGATGTCACAATAATTACATAAATATTACATCATCAAAATGCGCAAATGTGAGAATAAAAGAGATATACAATTATGTATAGTACAAAAGATGCTCATGAGTTACAAAAGGAAAACTCGAGAGACAAGCAGAGGGCCTGAAAGGATACGGCCCCAGACAGGTTAACTGCTGATCCATGATGCCAACGTTGTGCAACTCTTGTAACCATGAAGTCAATCGCGGTTCAAGCCCCAAGATCTGAACATGCAGGTCCAAGGGAGTCAAAACTCCCCAACGAGTGGCAAGATGAGTACCAACTGGCGTGCATAGATAAGCACACGTGTATCAATAAATTTGCGTCAAAAAGCATGTATGAAAATCGTGTCGTGAGTACATGCATATAGTGAAAAGTCACCTAGAGGGGGGGTGAATAGGTGACAATGCTAATCAAAGGGCAAATAATAAAAATTTAAAGCTACTACAATTACAAACAAGAATCACAAGATGAATGCAAGCAAGTAAGTATGACAATGAATATGATGAGCAAGTAATAAGTGCAATCAAAGTAGAGTAAGAATTGCAAGAATGTAAACCAATCGCAAACACAAGGATATGTTATCGAGGTTCGAGCTACTCCCCGCCTTCCCCAGAAGGATTCCGACCACTTCCACTATCACAAAGATCTCAAATACAATGGAGTACCCAACTCCTACAATCTCAAGAACAAGTAATTTCCTTGGTAGTCAAAAGACCACAAACTCTCTCTTTCAAATATCTCTTCCCTTACAAAGGTCCTTAGAGAATATTGAGTAGGAATGAAGCTCTTATTGTAAGTGAAGAAAGAAAATTAAATCAGAGAGTATTTGAAAACCCTTCAGAAAATCAGTGAGAAATTCAACACAAAAACCAAGAAACAAGTCTCTTTTGAAAGCCTTAAACTTTTGAATTTTCTAGCAAAAATTGTTGTAACAAATCTCTCCCCAAACACCCCTATTTATAGGAGAGGGCTAGGGTTTAGGGATAAAACATAATTACTGATGTTTAGGAGGTAATTAGATCAAAATATATCCTTAAACGAATTTTTAAACACAAAAGACAAAAATAAACAGCTCACTAAAAATCTGCCCGTTACTGTTCAACGGACACATCGGTCGACTGGGCCGGTCGACCGGTAGATCAAAAATTTGACCGTTATAGGCCAGCGGTCGACCGACCCGGTCGACTGAGAAAACCTGTGAGCAAAAAACAATATCTAGGTCGACCGCCCCGGTCGACTGGCAGACATGCACACTGATACGTGCCTCTGCCAGAACTGCGGTCGACTGGTCCGGTCGACCGGACCAGACTGACACAGACTCGGTCGACTGTCCCGGTCGACCGGATCAGGTCAAAAATCATTTTTGGAAAGAAAATAAAGAGGATTTTGATTTTAACAAAAATACTTTTGAACAGGGAATAGAATTAAACATAAAGATGTATTTGTAGGCAAAAACTTGTATGCAAAATATTTTTGTATAATTTATAAGAAATTATTTTGGAATGAGCATGTGCGTAAAAGCGTGTGTGATAGAGCTTCAAACCTATCCACTATTCTTTAACATACTATAAACTGAAAAAAAATTACATGAAGACTTCTTGAGCTATCTTCAAGTCTTTGAGCCATCCAATGCCTTGCTAGTGCCTTCTCTTCTATGATCCTTCTTTGATGTGCAATTTGCCTTCCTTACTTTGTGGAACTTAGAAGTTCTTGTAATAGCTAAGCGAATGGTCTCTAAACATGGTACAAAACCTGAAACTCATCTTAACAAACTTGTTAGTACCAAATAGCTCCAATTTGGTTTGTCATCATCAAAACACAAAACAATTGGAGAGTGTAACCTCTTGGGCCAACAATCTCCCCTTTTTGATGATGACAAAACAAATAGGCTATTAACAAAAATATAGGGAGGAGAAAACTCCCCCTCAAATTATGCTATACATAAAACACAAGAATATGCTCTAGATACCAATAATTGAAATGATGCACCAATTATTGAAACACAAAAATTGCTCTTGATACCAAAAATACCAAAAACAACTAAAACACAAGAATTCTCAAAAAAAACATGAATTCAAAAACTCATTCATACCTAAATATAAAACTCATAAAACAAATCTTTAAAATTAAAGCATATAAATTCATATGGAACCAAGACCAAATGAACTTATTTTTGTCATGTAAACTTATTCTCCCCCTTTTTGTCATACATCAAAAAGGGTTATGAAAAACATGTCTATTCAATAATACAAACATTAAGTTCTCCACAAATAAACGAAAATCTAGCAAAATCAAGAGGTTTAGTGAAAATATCGGCTAGTTGTAAATCCGTGGAAACATAATCAATATCTATATCACCTTTCTCAAAATGATCTCTAAGAAAGTGATATCTAATCTCAATGTGCTTGGTCTTACTATGTTGATTTGCATTTTTGGTCATGTGTATAGTACTAGTATTATCACAAAATATTTTTATATGATCAAAGTGCAAATCAAAATCAAGAGAGTATGTTTCATCCAAAGGACTTGTGCACAACAAGCCCCCGCGGCAACATACTCCGCCTCGGCGGTTGAGAGAGCTACGGAATTTTGTTTCCTAGAGGACCATGAAACAAGACAATTACCAAGAAATTGACATGTCCCACTAGTACTCTTTCTATCTACTCTACAACCCGCATAGTCGGCATCCGAATAGCTAGTCATTGAAAAATCTCTAGTTTTCGGATACCAAAGACCCATTCCAATAGTGCCCTTAATATAACGAATAATGCGTTTTACCGCAATAAGATGAGACTCTTTAGGACACGATTGAAATCTAGCACAAAGACACACACTAAACATGATATCCGGCCTACTTGCCGTCAAATATAAAAGACTTCCTATCATGCTTCTATATAATTTAATATCAACATTTTTACCTTGTTCGTCCTTATCAAGCTTGGTTGTAGTTGCCATTGGAGTGTTGCAAGCCTTTGATCCTTCAAGCCCAAACTTCTTTACTAGCTCCTTTGCGTACTTGGCTTGGTTAATGAAGGTTCCGTCTTGCAATTGCTTGATTTGGAGTCCAAGGAAGAAATTGAGCTCACCCATTGAAGACATTTCAAATTCAAGTTGCATGACTTTCTCAAAATCCTTGCATAAAAGCTCATTAGTAGATCCAAAAATTATATCATCACATAAATTTGCACAATTAAAATATCATTATCAACATGCTTAGTAAAAAGAGTTGTGTCTACTTTGCCTTTAATAAAATCATTTGAAATGAGAAAACTAGAAAGCCTTTCATACCAAGCTCTTGGAGCTTGTTTCAATCCATACAAAACTTTATCAAGTTTAAAAACAAAATCGGGATGAACATGATCAACAAAACTGGGAGGTTGAGAAACATAAACTTCTTCATTAATAAAACCATTTAAAAATGCACTTTTTACATCCATTTGAAAAAGTTTAAAATTTTTAAAACATGCAAAAGCTAGTGTCATCCGTATGGCTTCAAGCCGTGCAACGGGTGCAAAGGTCTCCTCAAAGTCAATTCCCTCAACTTGAGTGTAACCTTGGGCCAGTAACCTAGCTTTATTCCTAATGACATTTCCGGACTCATCCATCTTGTTTCTAAAGATCCACTTAGTACCAATTATTGGTCTATCGGAACAAGGTGCCAAACTTGGTTGCGCTCAAATTGATTGAGTTCCTCTTGCATGGCAAGCAACCAATATGGGTCCGTCTCGGCTTCGAGAATGCCTTTGGGTTCAAAATGAGAAATGAAAGCAAAGTTACCACATAGGTCATGGAGTTTGGAGCGCGTAGTGACTCCTTTAGATGCATCACCCAAGATGAGCTCCTTAGGATGATTTGTAACGTATCTCCAAGCTTTAGGAAGCGGTTGAGTGCTTTCCTCCTTATCCTCTTGAACTTCACCAATAGGATCTAGCTTTTCTTCTTGAGCGGGTGAGTCCTTCAAGGATAGTCTCTCCATGTCTTCACCTAATGGTTCAAACTCTACAACATTCTCAACAAACACATTAGATTCTTCAAACTTAACATGCATGGATTCTTCAATGGTTTGAGAAGATCTAATGAAAACTCTATATGCTTTGCTAGTAGAGGAATATCCAACAAAGATAGCCTCATAAGCCTTAGCATCAAATTTACCCAAATTATCCTTAGTATTCAAAACAAAACACTTGCATCCAAAAACTTTAAAATATGCAACATTTGGTTTTCTAGAATGATACATTTCAAAAGAAGTTTTTGAAGAATTTTTGCATAAATAAATACGATTCGATATATAGCATGCGGTGTTTATGGCCTCGGCCCATAAATATTGAGGGAGGTCATATTCACTTATCATTGTCCTAGCCATCTCTTGAAGTGTTCTATTTTTCCTTTCTACAACTCCATTTTGTTGTGGAGTTCTAGGACAAGACATTTCATGCTTAATTCCCTTTTCATCACAATAAGTCATGAAGAGTTGGTTAACAAACTCACCACCTCTATCACTCCTTATTCTCAAAATCGGAAAACCCTTTTCTTTTTCAACTCTTTTTCGAAAAATTTTAAAATGAGAAAAAGTTTGATCTTTATTTTGTAAAAAGAAAACCCAAGTAAAACGGGAGAAATCATCAACCAAAACAAATGCAAATCTACTTCCATTTAAACTCTTAGTTTTAGTTGGTCCAAAAAGATCCATATGAATTAATTCTAAAGGCCTAGTTGACATGATATCCTTGATTGGTTTAAAGGAAGACTTGGTTTGTTTCCCAAGTTGGCACGCACTACAAATGCGGTCTTTCTCAAAATTCAAGCAAGGTATACCCTTCACCAATTCCTTTGAATTAATCCTAGAGATATGGTCAAAAGATGCATGTCCTAATCTTCTATGCCAAAGCCAAGAATTTTCATCAAAAGCATTTAAGCATTTAGTAGAACAATCTAAATTAAGCATGTCAATAATATAAACATTATTATCACGAAAACCGGTGAGAATACAAACATCGGATTTAACATCAAAAATCTTACAAGAAGTATCATCAAAAACAACTTTAAGTCCACGATCACAAAGTTGACTAATGCTAAGCAAATTATGTTTTAAACCATCTACTAAAACAACATTCTCAATAATAGGAGATGCACCAATTTGAATGTTACCTATACCGATGATAGTTCCTTTGGAGTCATCCCCGAAGGTGACGGTGCCACCTTCCATGTACCTTGATAGGGTTGTGAAGTTGTTGATGTCCCATGTCATGTGTCTTGAACAACCACTATCAAGGTACCACCGCTCCCTACGTCTTGGAGCTTTGGTGTGTACCTACATCAAACAATTTAAGACTTGATTTTGGTACCCACATTTTCTTCGGTCCTCTAGGGTTAGTGTCATGAACCCAAACAAGATTATTTGTTCTATTTAGTTGATCATAGCAAAACTTAGCTAAATGTCCATTTTTACCACAATATGTGCATCTATATACTCTACCATATTTAAAAGCATAATGGGTGTGTGATTTGTGAGCATGAGCATTGTGAGCATGAGCATGAGAATTTTTATCTTGTGAAATTTTAGCATGTGAAGTGTGCTTTTTAGAAAACATGTTCTCAAGTTTCTTAGTATTGAAAGCACAATCATTTAAAACTTTTTTCAAAATCATTCATTTTGGATTTAAAAGAAGAAATTTCTTTTTCATCAATAATAGGAGATTTTGCCTTACAAGTACTCTTGTAGGCACAAAATTCTTTTTGCATGGAAATGAAATTAGAAGAAATATCATCTTTTTCTTTAGAAACAATGGCAAGTTGATTCTTAAGAAAAGCAACTTCTTTTTGTAATTTTATGCATTCAAGTTTCTTGTTATCATAAGTTTCAGAAAGTTCTACAAAAGCATGCACTAGAACTTCCTTACTTACATCATCATCTTCATCATCAAGGGATTGAGGGTTACCTTGGGTGTGTTTGCCATGAAACACATATTAGCTTGATCCACCTCCTCTTCGGACTCGCTTTCCGAATCCCACGTAGCTTTGTAAGCTTTCTTTTCCTCCGGCTTCTTTGGCTTGAAGGAGGAAGTCATTTTCTTCTTGAACTCCGGACAATCCGCCATGATATGTCCGGGTTTGCGGCAATTGTAGCATATGATCTTCCGCTCCTCTTTGCCTTCGAATTTTCTCCGGAAGTTGAACTTGTTCTTTCGGTACAACCTCTTGACATTCCGCACAAGTAGAGTTAGCTCCTCATCTTCTTCTTCGTCATCTTCATCGTCATCATTGGTGGATGAAGTCTTGAAGGCTATAGATTTCTTCTTTGAAGTAGTGGCCTCTTCTCTTGCCTTCTTCTCCATCTCATGGGTCTTTAGGTTCCCAATGAGACTAATGAGGTCCATCTCGTCCTTGTCGTTCAACTCCTTCAAGGTGGTGGCCTTGATCTCCCATGATGAAGGAAGAGCCCGAATTACTTTCCGCACCTTTTGATCGTTGGAGATGTCATCACCTAAGGAAGAAAGACCATTAGTGATTTTAGTAAACCTTGTAGCCATACTATCAATAGACTCATCATCAAGCATTTTAAATGACTCATATTGGGACCTCAAGAGATCTATCTTAGCTCTCTTGACTTGTGAAGTCCCCTCGTGTGTGACCAATAAGTGTTGCCAAATCTCATAGGCGGATTGGCAATGAATTACCCGTGTAAGGTAATCCTCATTCAAGGCGGTCAATAGGGAGTTTTGGGCCTTGGAGTTAGCCTCATATAATTTAAAGTCAAGGTCGGTCCAAGTGCTCTCATCACCATCGGGTGCTTCATAGGGTTTGGTCAAGGACTTGGCTACTAAGCTACCCAAAGATTGCAAAAATATAGTCATCCTAACCTTCCAAATTGGGAAATTGAGGCCATCAAATTTAGGTGGGGATTTAATGTTGTCGGCCATGTTTACTAGTGATGAATGAATGAAATAAAAATGTTGATTAGCAAGTTTTAAGGATCTCTCTATGGATGTTAAGCCAAACCTAGAGTCCAAGCTCTGATACCAATTGAAAAGTCACCTAGAGGGGGGGTGAATAGGTGACAATGCTAATCAAAGGGCAAATAATAAAAATTTAAAGCTACTACAATTACAAACAAGAATCACAAGATGAATGCAAGCAAGTAAGTATGACAATGAATATGATGAGCAAGTAATAAGTGCAATCAAAGTAGAGTAAGAATTGCAAGAATGTAAACCAATCGCAAACACAAGGATATGTTATCGAGGTTCGAGCACCCAGCTCTACTCCCCGCCTTCCCCAGAAGGATTCCGACCACTTTCACTATCACAAAGATCTCAAATACAATGGAGTACCCAACTCCTACAATCTCAAGAACAAGTAATTTCCTTGGTAGTCAAAAGACCACAAACTCTCTCTTTCAAATATCTCTTCCCTTACAAAGGTCCTTAGAGAATATTGAGTAGGAATGAAGCTCTTGTTGTAAGTGAAGAAAGAAAATTAAATCAGAGAGTATTTGAAAACCCTTCAGAAAATCAGTGAGAAATTCAGCACAAAAACCAAGAAACAAGTCTCTTTTGAAAGCCTTAAACTTTTGAATTTTCTAGCAAAAATTGTTGTAACAAATCTCTCCCCAAACACCCCTATTTATAGGAGAGGGCTAGGGTTTAGGGATAAAACATAATTACTGATGTTTAGGAGGTAATTAGATCAAAATATATCCTTAAACGAATTTTTAAACACAAAAGACAAAAATAAACAGCTCACTAAAAATCTGCCCGTTACTGTTCAACGGACACATCGGTCGACTGGGCCGGTCGACCGGTAGATCAAAAATTTGACCGTTATAGGCCAGCGGTCGACCGACCCGGTCGACTGAGAAAACCTGTGAGCAAAAAACAATATCTCGGTTGACCGCCCCGGTCGACTGGCAGACATGCACACTGATACGTGCCTCTGCCAGAACTGCGGTCGACTGGTCCGGTCGACCAGACCAGACTGACACAGACTCGGTCGACTGTCCCGGTCGACCGGATCAGGTCAAAAATCATTTTTGAAAAAGAAAATAAAGAGGATTTTGATTTTAACAAAAATACTTTTAAACAGGGAATAGAATTAAACATAAAGATGTATTTGTAGGCAAAAACTTGTATGCAAAATATTTTTGTATAATTTATAAGAAATTATTTTGGAATGAGCATGTGCGTAAAAGCGTGTGTGATAGAGCTTCAAACCTATCCACTATTCTTTAACATACTATAAACTGAAAAACAAATTACATGAAGACTTCTTGAGCTATCTTCAAGTCTTTGAGCCATCCAATGCCTTGCTAGTGCCTTCTCTTCTATGATCCTTCCTTGATGTGCAATTTGCCTTCCTTGCTTTGTGGAACTTAGAAGTTCTTGCAATAGCTAAGCGAATGGTCTCTAAACATGGTACAAAACCTGAAACTCATCTTAACAAACTTGTTAGTACCAAATAGCACCAATTTGGTTTGTCATCATCAAAACACAAAACAATTGGAGAGTGTAACCTCTTGGGCCAACATATAGGAGCAGGCAATGAGGCAGCAAGTAAAGTAAATGTGGCAAAATCAAATATATATGCCCAAATTATCGATCTGTGAGATTAGTACAGAAAGGAATAATCCAAACAATAAAACCCTCATATTTATACCTTGTATCTCACATCACTGTATCCTAGTTTCATATAACCCGAGTTGTCTCCTAAATTAAGAAAATAGCGTGAAAATAGATAAAAATTGATAAAACTGATAAGACAGAATACAAGAAAAACCAGTCATATAAGCTTAATTTATGGCTTCATAAGATTAGTACGTCGAAGAATAATCCAAACAAGGAAACCTTCCTTTATATACGTTATGTCTCATATCATCATAATCTGAGTATATACAACTCGAATTGCAAAACAAAACAATGAATTGTTAATTAGCATGTTATTATTATTACTCATCCGACTCATATATCTAAGTATGTGTACGGGCGTATGTTCCATCCTACATGCATCCATATATAAGTAAGTCGAGGTTGCTATTGGAAATTGATGAAATTAATGGGTTATGTTTATAGTGGATCCCGTGCATACCTGGGACCACGGCCCAGAATGTTCTGTTACTGGAGGATAAAACCTGCCGTAAGACAGATAGGAGGTGGGTCTTATATTATTCTCATTCAAGAATATTACAAGAGAGGGAGCCAGTGCTCCCCTCGGAACACCTGGAGGCCCTCAAGTAAAACAGGAATTTTTTAGTTACACAATATAACTAATACCACTGTATAATGCCCCGATCCCGCGGGTATGAAGAGTTACTATGATGTATATACGTAGGTCAAAAATAACCTCACATAAATACGCTAAGCATTAGTACAGGCAAGAATTAGAGTACGATAGTACTTGATGCATTATACATTCTAACATATGAATACAATTACAAAGTTATCACAGGATGTGATACAATATTACAAGAATATTACATCACCGATAGGCGCAAATACGAGAATACAAAAAAATATACAATTATGAACAGTACAAAAGATGCTCACGAGTTACAAAAGGAAAACTAGGGAGATGAGCAAGGAGGCCTGGAAGGATAGGGCTCCAGACGGTCTGACAAAGATCCACGCTTCCTTTGCGCGATCAACAACTGGAAGAATCCACAAGTTTCAAGCTCCAGGATCTGAACATGCAGATTCAGGGGAGTCATAACCCACCACTGAGTGGTGTGGTGAATGCCAAGTGGCGTGTATAGATAAGCGCACATGTGACAAATCCGAGTCAAAGAGCATGTATTGAAAATTGTGTCGTGAGAACAAATACACAGGAGCAGGAATGAGGCATCAAGTAAAGTAAATATGGTAAAACCAGTTATATAAGCCCCAATTACCGATCTGTGAGGTTATTATGTCAAAGGAATAATCCAAATAAGAAAACCCTCATATATATACCATATATACCTCACCTCACTGTATCCTGCGTTCATATAACCTGAATTGTCTCCTAAACTAAGAAAACAACATAAAAATCGATAAAACGATAATACTGAATACAAGCAAAACCAGCTGTACAAGCTCACTTTATGGCTTCATAAGATAAGTACATTGAAGGAATAATCCAAATAAGGAAACCCTCATCTATATACCTTATGGCCCATGTTACCGTAATCTGACTGTATACAACCCGAGTTGCAAAATTGCACGACGAATTATTAGCACTTTATTATTATTACTCGTCCTACCCATATATCTAGGTATGTGACCTAGCATCTCAACACTCACATCCATATATGAGTAAGCTAAAGTTGTTATTAGAAACTGATGATGAGACCAATGGGTTATATTTACAGTGAGTCTCGTACATGCCTGGGACCATGACCTAAGGTGTTTCATTGCTGGTGTACATAACCAACCGCAAGGTTTACAGAATGTGGGTTTTATATTATGCCCATTCAAGAAAGTAACAAGAGGTAGAGAGCCAGCGCTCCCCTCGGACACCTGCAGCCCTCAGGTACATCCAGAAGTTTTAGTTGCATAACATATCTATTAGCACTATTAACATATTCACTAATTGAAGTCCATCAGTTTCCCTTTACCCATGTAAGTTTGCCTTTTTATAGTTTATTATTATGTAATTATCATATCACAGGATTAGCAGAAGCAGGACAGGTTCAGAAGTTACAGGAGTACATAAGTACTAGAAATACATGTCACTGTATATATAATACAAGATAACATGACAGAATTCCCGAAATATGATAAACACAAGACAAGTTGTAATGTATCAGGTGGCAGGTAATTAGTGATATCAAACAGGTGGGAGGTGACAACAAGCAGGAGTCACGTGATAGCATGCAGGAGTTAAGTGTCAAGTAATGGCATGGTGGATATCACTGTCATATATTTCAATACAAGAAAACAGTACCGGTACAGGGGAGCAGTATAAATACAAGAAACGGTACCGATAAATAAGATCGATACAAATACAGGGAAATAGTATAAGTAATGATTTCAAACTCTTCACAACCATCTGGGAAGGAATAATAATTGAATTATCAAGTAGACAAGCAGACATGCGAGCAAGCGGTCAACCAAGCGAAACTAAACAAGCAGGAGCGAAGCTAACATACAGCATTAGACGCCATCATGTTCGGCGTGGTTATCGCTCGCGGCACGGCTAAATGCATACGACGGAGTGAGCGTATGAACGCTATTCTACCACGTGGGGTGAAGCCGAGCTCATGGCGTAACTACACTCGAACAGAGTTAATGGCAAAGCGCTGAGTGCTAGGCCCACCTATCAGGAGTAGCTAAAAACCTGATGATCTGAACGCACTCCTCTTTCGAGGAAGTGGGTGAAAGCCCAAAGGCTAATAGGCCTGAAGGCAGAGTATACCTGCAGAAGGGTCAGTATCATACACATGCACATAAACACAGTAATAACTAGCTATCAGTAAAGTAGTGAAGTCCAGAGGCTGAGCAAGATAGGAAAAAAGTTAAGCGAGCATATAAGTGAACAATCAAGTGGGGATAAGCAAGCTGGAGCGAAGCTGACGCGCAACGCTAAATGTTATCATGCCCGGCATAGTTAACGCTCACGGCGAAGCCACGATAACGTACATCAATTACTCACGACATAACTATACTCGGATGGAGTTAGCGATACAGCGTTGAACTCTAGGCTCGCCTACTAGGAGGAGCATGAGATCCCAGAGGCTAAACGCAACCGAAAGGTTGGGTATCGAAAGCCTGGAGGCTGAACGCAGCTCGAAGGTTGGGTATAGTACCTGCACGAGATGTTAATACCACACAAGCACACATAACAACATGATAATGACTAGACTACCATGGCGTGGTGAAGCCCGAAGGCTGATAGGGCCCGGAGGCTAAATGACCACGAACGGTCGACCACACAGGAAAACATCACAGGCAGTGAATATGTACATGTACCAACTGCACTACTACATGCATTCATCACAGATCTAATACATGTACAGCCTAGGCACTTGGCCACTTACAAATGCAAGTATACAATTTTCCCAAATATAAATACAACATTGGGGGAAATACAAATATATAAATTCCCCAAAATACAATTCAGCCCGTCGAAGCAGGGAAACACAAAAATGAGGCGAGAACACTCACCTAAAATCTTGAAAAAAGTCGCGAAATCCCGGAGTCTCAAAACACATGAACGCCATAAATATTTATATTAATATATATATATATATATATATATATATATATATATATATATATATATATATATATATATATATATATATATGTATGTATGTATGTATGTATGTAAATATAGAGAGAGAGGAGGAGTGAGAGAGAGGAGAGAGAAACTAGAGGGAGAGGGAGAGTCAAGTGAGACAGTGAGAAACAGGAGAGAGAGACACAAAAAGATAGAAGGGAAGGGACAGCAGCCCCCTCAGTTGCTCACGCAGGGCCCTGGCTACTGTGCCCTAGCCGCGGCCATACGGCCAGGAGGCGCGGGGGGTACCACCGCCAGCCGCAGGTGGCCAGCCAGGCCCACGGGAGATGGGAGAAGGAAAGAGAGAAAGGTGTTGATGGGTTGAGGTGGTGATGAGATGATAGAGGAGATGATGGTGGTTGATTAGGTGGTGGTGATGGGTGGCGAAGGTGGTGGTAATGTTGAAGATGAGGATGGTGATGTTGATGATGTTGTTGTTGATGTTGGTGATGAAGATGGAGAGGAGCAGAAAGTCGGGGGTGATTGGAAAAGATGGGGGAGATGACTGGAGTTGGAGGAGATAGCCACCTCGGGCCATCAGAGATGTGCCAGAGGTGATGGGTGGAGGCACCAGTTGCTAGGGGAAGAGGGAGAGAGAGATTGGAGTGAGGGGAGAGTTTAGAGCAGAGAGAGAAATTGAGAGTGAGAAAATAAGATAGTCAGAGAGAAAGAGGAAAATTGAGAAGGGGAGGGGAGCTGGGCTCCTTGCGTCGCTGGCCAGGGAAAGGGAAGTAAGAAAGGGAAAAAAAGAAGAAATGAGAAGGAAGAAGAGAAAAAAAAAGGGGAGATATTTTAGGGGTGGGTTTTGTGTGGAGGAGAACATTTGGGGAAAAGAAAAAAGAAATGAAAAAGAAAAAGGGGATAAGGAAATGAGTGGATGGGAAAAAAGGGAAAGAAAGAAAAAAAAGAAAATAATTGAGTATAAAGTCCGGATCAAGGAAAACACCGAAAACACTAGATATGTCAGAAAATTAGAGTAACTCAGAAAGATCTCCAAAAATTCTCAAAAATAGTAAATATTATTCTAAGGAACATGAAAAAATTAGATTTAAAAATTCAATCCCATTTTAAAATAAAAATTCTGAAATCTACAAGCGATACTAGTCGACACCAAAACCAGTCAAACTTCGATAAATTCAGAAAAATTTCTAAAACTATTAAGATAGAAATTGTGATTTTAAAAAAAATGTGAAAGAGGATTTTAAAAATTTAACTCCTTTTATAAATTAAAAATCTTGGAATTGACCAGCGATACTGGCCGACACCAAATCTGGTGGAATTTTGATAAATTCAGAAAAAAAATTAAAAATGCATTGAGATAGAAAATATGATCCTGAGAAATAATGTGAAAGCAGTTTTTAGAAATTCAACTTTATTTGTAAATTAAAAATCTAAGAATCGAACGACGGCACCTATTGATACTGATTTTGAAGATTTTACAATTTAATACAGAAAAATTCTAGAAAATCATAGAAAATATAAAATATTAGAAAACAATATTTGAAACAAAACCAGTTAAATTTGACTACCAAAAAGAACAAATCGAGCAATTTGCTAGGATCGGGTCCCTGGTTCAGACTAGGGCTGACTCCGAACCCACGATCCGGATCCAATGCAAAACAATCGTATAAATAATCATAAAATGAAAGCAAATATGGAAAGTAAATTGAAAAATATGATCGAAAAAAATCTGACTACATTACTAAATATGTATTTTAGGAATGGGGTGCTATACACTGTAAACATATTCATCACTTGAAGTCTATCAGTTTCCTCTTACCCGATGTAGGTTGTCTTTTTTATAGTTTATTATGTAATTATCAATTTACAAGAATATCAGGGGCAGGTCAGGTTCAAGAATTACAAGAGTACATGAGTACATGAGCACTAGGGATACAAGTCACTTTATACAATACAGAATAGCAGTTAGGATTCCCGAATATGATAATCACAAGACATGTGGTAATATATTAGGTGGCAGATGATAAGTGATATCAAACAGGTGTCGGGTGATAATATGTAGTAGTCAGGTGTCAAGTAATAGTATAGTAGATGTCTCTATCGTATATCACAATACAAGAAAACAGTACTGATACAGGGGATCATACGAATACAGAAAAATAGTACTGATACAGGAGGTCAGTACGAATACAGGAAAATGGTACCGATACAGGGACCAATGCGAATACAAAAAAAAATATAGTTTTAGAAATAATTGAAGTAAAGATTTCAAACTCTTCAAAACCATCAAGGAAAGAATAATAGTCAAATTATCAAGCAGGTAAGCGGGCAAGCAAGCAAGCGAACATCGAAACGGAGCTAAGCAATGCTGGAGCGAAGCTTACGTACAGTACTGGATGCCATCAAGTTTGGCGTAGTGACCGCTCGCGGTACGGCTAAACGCACATGACAGAACGAGTGTATGAACACTATACTACCGCGTGTGGTGAACCCATGCTCAAGGTGTAAATACGCTCAAACGAAATTAGCGGAACGAGCAGCAATCGCTCACGGCGTAACTACACTTGGATTGAGTTAGCAGTATCATGAAGTCGATACCCCAAACATTAAAATTTCAACTTCTAGGATTGGGTTCAGGGGCATCATGTCTCTTCTTGAAATTTTTCCAATCTTCTGACAATTTGCGCATGACTTGCAAAAATGGTATGAGTCTTTGAACAAAGTGGGTCAGTAAAACCCACTTTGTAGAACCTTCTCTGTAGTCTTGCGGGGACCGAAGTGTCCTCCGCATGCAAGTTCATGGCAAAAGCTTAGCACACTCCTCTGTTCCTCCTCTGGTATGCATCATCGAATAATCTGGTCGGGACAATACTTAAAAAGATACGGCTCTTCCCAGAAGAAGTATCGTACTTGGGCAAAGAAATGACACTGGTCTTGCCTTGTCCAATCAGCGGGTAATTGTCCAGTGGCCAGGTAATTGACTATGTCCGCATACCAGGGTTCCTTAAAAATGGCCAGGATGTGCCCGTCAGGAAAATGCTCATTGATCGGAGCCTGTGTGATAGGTGCGTTAGGAATTCGTGATAGATGATCAGCAACCACATTTTGTATACCTCGTTTATTCCAAATTTCCAGGTCAAATTCTTGAAGCAAAAGGATTCACCGAATCAGTCGGGCTTTTGCTTCCTTCTTGGTCATGAGGTATTTCAGTGCCGAGTGATCCATAAAAATCACCATCTTCGAGCTTAACAAGTAGGGCCGGAACTTCTCTAACGCAAAGACAACGGCCAAGACTTCCTTCTCAGTCATTGTATAATTCTGTTGGGCGTCATTCAAGGTCCTACTCGAGTAGTAAATCACGTGTTGTCTATTGTCGATGCGCTGTCCTAGAACAGCGCCAATAGCAAAATCAGATTCATCGCACATGATTTCAAATAGTTGGGCCCAATTAGGAGCAGAAATAATAGGCGCAGAAATAAGTTCTTGCTTAAGATTCCCCCATGACTTGAAACATTCATCTTTAAAATCAAAGGGCACGTCCTTAGCGAGCAGGTTGGTTAAGAGCCTAGCGATTTTGCTAAAATCCTTAATGAACCGTCGGTAGAACCCAACATGCCCTAGAAAGGATCCAATATCCTTGATACTTTTGGGTAGTGGAAGCTTAGCAATTACTTGTACTTTAGCCTTGTCCACTTCAATTCCTCTCCTAGAAATCTCATGGCCTAAGACAATCCCCTGTCTCACCATGAAGTGACATTTCTCCCAGTTCAGAGTTAGATTCTTCTCCTTGCATCTTTGCAGAATTAACTCTAGGTGATGAAGAGACTGATCAAATGAATCTCCGTAGAAGGAGTAGTTGAAAGTGATCTCTCCTCTCAGTTACATAAAGAAAAGTAAAAATTACATAAAAAGAAAACTAAAAACCTAAGTTACAAACTACAAATTATCCTCAGTTCTATTCTCTGCTTAGTCGTCCTTTGCCTTTTAGATTGCAGGTATTTATAGAAGAAATGCAGAGGTTAGAGGAGTATGAAGATAGGAAAAGCTGGCTATTTCTGAATTTGAATCCTCCCCTTATCTCCAAACTTGATTTGATGTAGATATTCAGTTCTGATCTGCAGTTTATTGGCGTGTTGATTGCTGAATATCACTTATCAAATGATAGAATTAGAAATAGTGATCAACATAAGAGTTGTATCCCTATAAGTTTGCTTTCTGGATCATCTTGAATCATCAAATTTGAGATTCGGTAGCGAAAGTTATGATTCAAATACTAAAATATATCCAGTGAGAATCTGAGTCAAACTTGCTTCATCTCATCCATAATCTTCTCTCTATCCATTTGTCTCTCTGCATTTGATATTATCCTTAGTTGATCTCTAGCTAACCAAAATGGATTTATAAAAATCTGAATTTTATCGGTTTCCATTTGGTGTTATCTTTCTGATTTGCTCTGATCTTCAGTTGAAAATTTGCCCCAATCCTTGATTTGTTCTAACTAGATCTGGGATCATCCTCAGCTAACCAAATAGATCCAGTTAAATCTGATTTTAACTGGTATTTATTTGGTTTAATCCTCTTTCTCTTCATTATTATCTTCTGCAAAATAGATATTTATGACAAGAAAATTTGCAGATTTATTACACGATAAATGTAGGAGTGTAATGAAAAGAATACAGAATATATGTACGATCACACCCCTACACCTATCTTTTGCTCATCCTCGAGCAAAACTACAAAACTAAACTAAAGATTATTAGATCACTTTCGCAGGTCACGCGATTGCACTGAGCTTGTTGCACAAGCCGTTAAACCTCTAGGTTACCCTAGAGGACGAGTTTTGTCTCGTGAGAGTTTTCAGTGGATTGCACCCACAAAATCCATAAAAAAAAGAAAGAAAAATGTTAATATTTTGAAAACACAATTTGAAAGAAAAATATTTGAAATATTATTGTAAGATTTAAGTAATCTATAAGTTATAGGAAAACCAAAATTTTCATTCCTAAACTTAGTCTCTATTCAAACATTTGTTATCAATCAAAGTAAGGAGTCAAATTGTACTTCTCATCTAGTCTATTACTTTACCCTAAGTCATATGCACCTTGTGACCGTGAAAATTTGGACTAAGGGTTCTTTAACTCTAACTCTTATGCCTTATATATATATATATATATATATATATATATATATATATATATATATATATATATATATATATATATATATATATATTAATATATATTTATATTGGTGGTATTATTCCTTAGTTCTATTAGGCTTTCTAATCTGCCCATGTAACGAGCCTTTAATCGATGACTCCCAAACCAAACGGTCTTAGGACACCGGGTGAGAAAACACCTCAAGGACTTACGACTCGAGCAAACAAGGCCACAAAACTAAGGATTTTATTATATGAACCGCTTTTGGGCGTGAATACTTATGCTTTATTAGGCACAAATACCCAGCTTAATCAGAGGATATATATATATTTTTATATTTTTATATATTTTTTCTCAAGCTTATCTAATCATCTTTCGCATAAATACCAAGGCTTACTTAGGCCAAAGCACCTAGCTAATCAATAATTAGATTTGTTCATCTTTCATAGATATATATATTTTTTTATAAGGTATAAGAATCTTCGATTTTTGAACCCTCAGTGTGTATATGTATGAAGTGTGCATATTTCATTAAGGTAAAGATCAAGACTAAATTACTTTGACAAATTATCTTCCTAACTCTAAATATCAAACAAATAATCTTATTTTGACCAAGTTCAAGAAATACTAATTTTGATTTTCCTATTTCTTAAAATTGACTTAATTTCTTACAAAAAATATGTCAAAATATTGTTTCTATTTTCAAAAAGTTTTTAAAAGTAAAGAAAATGTTAATTTTTTTTAATAAAAAGAAAAACCTAAGTTATGTTAGAACCCTCACCCCTACACCTATCTTTTGCTCGTCCTCGAACAAAACTACAAAACTAAACTAAAGATTATTAGACCACTTCGTAGATCACGCGATTGCACTGAGCTTGTGCAACAAGACGTTAAACCTCTAGGTTACCCTTAGAGGACGAGTTTTGTCTCGTGATGGTTTTCAGTGGATTGCACCCACAAAATCCATAAAAAAAAAGAAAGAAAAATGTTAATATTTTGAAAACACATTTTGAAAGAAAAATATTTAAAATATTACTGTAAGATTTAAGTAATCTATAAGTTATAGGAAAACCGAATTTTTCATTCCTAAACTTAGTCTCTATTGAAAAATTTGTTATCAATCAAAGTAAGGAGTCAAATTATACTTCTCATCTATTTTATTACTTTACCCTAAGTCATATGCACCTTGTGACCGTGAAAATTTGGACTAAGGGTTCTTTAACTCAAACTCTTATGCCTTATTTATATATATATATATATATATATATATATATATATATATATATATATATATATATATATATATATATATATATATATTTTTGTGGTATTATTCCTTAGTGATGGCCCGGAGGCCTTCCTCTCTAGTTTTGATGATGATTAACTCATGTAGTTATGTTTACTAATAATCTTGTGATTTTAAGTTTCAGATCATTTAGCAAGATATTAGTTGGTGATTAGCTTCAAAAAGTGGAGTTTGAAAGCTTTCACATGGTGATTCCTGTGCCCGAGTTTCAAGATCACACATAGCCATGCTCGTTGGATCACGGAGTTTGGACCGAGTCGACTTGAAGATGGAAGATCGTCAAGAAGACTTAGGTATCCATAGTTTAGTGTGTTTTAGATCCATGTGTAAAGATAAGAATAGTTGATATGCTCATGTGCACAACACACACATGTTTTATGGTTTTTCAGTTTTAGTTTAACCGATATTTGTTTTCATGAATAGATTGATCAAAACAAGTTTAATTGGTTTATGTATAGTAGTTCTAGTTATACATGCATGCTTAAACTTCTTAGACAAACTTATTTTGTCTTTCCTATTCATGTATTGAAAATCCAAGGTTGATAAAATACATGTTTTGGTTTTTGATAAAAATGTTAAAACACAAAAATAGTTTCATATGCTTGATATTTGAGTTGAAATGTTTATCACAAGTTTATATATCAATGCAAAATGATAAAACTATTTTGGGGATTTTTACAAGTTTTTACAAGATTTATTAAAATATTTTTAACCCCAGTTTCTGACCCAAAACTGTGGCTGACAGGCCAGGTCGGCCAACCGCACGGTCGACCGAACCAAGGGCCGGTCGACCCAGCGGTCGACCGACGTGCACAGTCTTGTGCACGTCTGGCAGACACATGGGCCGGTCGACCGGCCGGTCGACTGGACCAGAGAGCTTTGCTCTCTGTTTCTGGGCGGTCGACCGGACGGTCGATCGGAAGCCCCAACGGTCATATTTATGACTGTTGGCGGTCGACCGGGCGGTCAACCGCCAGCCTGTCAGGCTGACAGATCAGCCTAACGGCTAGTTTTCTGTTTGGCCTATATAAACCCCATTTCTTTGGGATTTTGGCCAAGTTTTTATGAGCTAAAATTTCTGTCTATTCTTGGTGTTTAAAAGAAGTTTTCAAAGAATTTAAGTGCCAAAAAGATCTATCTTTGTATTGTTTTAGGTTTTTGGAAAAATTAAAGAAAATAGTATTTTAGGAGATTTGTGTTTGTACTTCTTTTCTATTATCTTCAAGAGTTTTCCCAAGATTATTTCTTTGAGTTTTTATTTTCCAAACACCTAGTTTTTTCCACACTTGAGCTATCATCTATCCTATTCTATAGGATCATTTTGTTTATGGGAAAAGAGATAGAGTTTGTGATCTTTTAGGATCACTTGTTGTAAACCCTTTTCATTGTTGGGTTGCTCCCTCTTTGGTAGAGGTTGAGGTTTGTGTTTGCTCCCTCTATTGTGAGGTGGAGTTTGGTTGTTGGCTACGGGCCTTATCCCTCTTCAGTAGAGGTGGATTGTGGTTGTATTGCCTCGGTGGCATTGTAAGGTTGAGAGAGGAGTTCGGTACTCCTTTAGTGGATTAGAAATCCTCTCGGTGAAGGCGGGGACGTAGAGCTAGGGGCTCGAACCTCGAAACATATCTTTGTGTTTGCGTTTGATCCATTGTCTCTCTAACTCTCTCTCTCTTTATTTGTGCAAAGCATCATTCATTCATTCATATCATATATTGCTTGTGTTGTGCCTTCCATTATTTCATATTGCCTATCTCTTGTATGCTTGGTTTGATTGTGTGTGCCTCACTTATACTTAACCACAAGAGCTTCATATAGCACCTCAACCCTTATCTAGGGGAATCAAGAGGAGTTAGTCCAGAGCCCTTCACGGGGAATTCGGCTACACTTGTTGGTTGTATTAAGTGTGATTGCAAAATTGTTTTAGCTTTCGCATTTAGTTTCTAAATTAGCACTTACACCTATTCACCCCCCTCTAGGTGTTTTTCAATTGGTATCAGAGCCTACGCTCCTGATACTTTAGGCTTAACATCCTAGGAGTGAGATCCTTGTTTGCTAATCTTTCATTTGCATTTGCACACTTTTATTGTTTGCACACATATAGTTTGGATCCATGGGCTTCATGACCCCACCTATGTTTGATGCTTCTAACATTGTTGTTTGGAAGACTAGGATGTCCATTTACCTACAAGCCCTAGGATATAAGGTTCACCTTGCCATTACCAAGGAATCATACCTTAGTGATAGCAAGCATATAGGGGCCAATGCACTAGCCCTTGAGGTTATTAGAAGCACATTAAATAAAGAATATCTTTTGCTTGTTTCTAATCTTGATTCCGCCTTTGCAGTGTGGAACAAGTTGACAACCACCCCCACCTCCAAGCTTCATGTGCCAATCCAACAAGAGGAGGAATCTAGTGGAGAATCCGAGTCTCAATGCTTCATGGTCTAAGGGAATGACTCCCTTGAGGTACAATCGGAAACTCAACTAGATTGTAATGATTGTGCTAGTTCTTCATGTGATGAACATATTGATGCCCATGCTTTAAATGAAAAACTTTCAATAGTGTGTGAAAAATTAATAGAAAAATATAATGTTTTGAAAAAGAAAAGTCTAGGCATTAATAATGAAAATAAAAATTTGATTTCTAGACTTAACTATGTTTTGCAAGAGAAAGAAGAGATTTCTAATGATAGGGATTCATTGAAATCTCAACTTGAACTTGCATTAAAAGAAAATAAATTTTTAAAATCTAAAAATGATTGTGAAACACTTTTGAAGAAAAATGAAAAATTGTCTTCAAAAGTTAATTTTGTTATAAAGAGAATGTTGCTTTGAAAAATAAAATAATTTCTATTTCAAATGATTTAGATGTGTGTTTAAAGAAAAATATTGTTTTACAAAATAGGATTGATGCACATGTTTGCCATGCTAGTGATTGGTAGTCAAAAGTGTATTTTTATCATAACATTTACCATCACATTTTCATATTTATTCATTTAATTCTGCACAATTATTAATATTTTATTATTTATTGTGTGCAGGCCTCGAATTATTATTTTAATAATAAATAAAGCTTAATGAAGCCCAAAAGCCCATATTTGAAGCCCAGGTGTAAAAGTGCAAATATCAATTGTCAAAGTGCAAATTATGCAAGGGCTAAAGTTGCAATTATTAAAGATGAGGGAAGGATAGAATTCTACCCAACCCTAAACTCTTGCAGGATGAGCATAAGAGCCAAAGATAAGAAGGAAAGTCGTGATAAAAGATTTGGGATATTTGAGATCAAGGTAACTTGATTACTAAGTTATCTCGAAAAATCCAGAATAAAGAGCCAGGATGCAGCTTCCAAAAGCAGTCGCCCAAATGGATGGACCAGAAGAAGCCACGCGCCAAAGCGCGTGGCCAGATTCCACAGAAATGCCGCAGATCTGCGGCATTTCTGTGGAATCTGGCGATCTACGGCAAAAGCTGCAATTCTGCGGCAGTTTGATCTCATCTGGCTACCAGATTTCGTGGGCTACTTTATCCGGGACTCTTCGCCCCTCTGCACCTATAAATACCCCCTGTAGTGCAACGTACAGAGCGTCCAGCGTCCAGCAAAGGGCCAAAAGCTAGGGTTTAGGTTTTTCTTCTTTCTTCTAGGTTAGATTTTATGTTCGTTTTTCTTTTGTAAAATCTGTAACTGAGAGTGGAGGAAGCTTTTATGGAGGAAGGAGTCCATGCTTGTACTGAGGTGACAGCGGTGTAAGCCAACTCTTCTTCTATTGTTAATGAAATCTGCTTGAGGTTTGTCTTTTTTATTATTCTTGTTTTATTTCTTCGTGTTTTATTCTTGTATTTCTCTGTTCCTGTTTTCTTCCATTGTTTTTCTCTAATGCCTCGTGAACAATGAGACCCAATTGCATTGAGACTGCCTAGCCAAAGAAGAACCCTTGATGGCTTATGGCGATGAACATCCTATACGCCATACTTGCAAGTCTTCCAAGAAAAGGTAAATCATCGCACGGATCAAAGGTAAGCAGGCTGAAGAGGTTTGTACGTGTTATAAGTTTTTCTTTCTTTCCTTCTCTAGTTTAGATCACCATCCACATCTTTCCATATTCTTTCCCACAACTCATTATAAATACCACTTTTCATTGTAAATATCGTTGTGACTAACAAAATAATTAAAAAAAGATAAATTTTTAGGGATAACTTACAAACGTTTCCATCGCTAGTCCCTCCCTGAGGATCACGACCCGCATAGCCTTGCTACCGCGGATTAGTATTGAGCACCTCGCACACCTTTAATTCACAGATCTAATATTCATATTTTGTGTGCAGGAAAACTCAGTCAACAAATTGGCGCCGTTGCCGGGGAGGGACGGTAAGTTTTTCTCTAAATAAAAAAAAAATAACTAATTATTCTTTTATTCTTTTCTGTTTGCAGGTTTGGAGAACAGGAAACAGCAGCAGAAGTGGACATATAGCAACTCTGTGCCTCTGCCCTCGAAGACAGAGCAGCAGAGCCTGCTACTTTGCCGCAGAAACGCGGCAATAGCCGCGGATCCGCGGCAATAGCAGTGAATTACTGACTCAGTTTTCTTCAGTTTGCTACAAATTGTCATATCTGTTTTCTGGTCTGTTAACTTTGCTTACTGCTAATTAATTCAACAGTAAACTATTTGTTGTTTAATAAAAATTGATTAGACGTTTGCATATTAGGCACGTGTCTTTTCAATTCCTTTATTTTTACTGTTGAAGAGTGCTGGGGAGGCAAGGTACGTACGCATTGCATGTAGAATAGGACTCATCTCTTGGTTGATTTTCTGCTTTGAGTGATTCTTATCTATTTATCTTGTACACTTGCACTAATTCATCTTAAGGGCATAACCCATTAACAAGATAAGGTGGGGATTTCATCACCCTTCCTTAGCCCAAAAATCATATCCAAAGCACTCACTAACCCAAGCCTAACTTAAAAATTAGTAAACGTTGGCCCTAGGGACATCTTGGACTCAATAGGAGATTATCCTAAGGAGGAACAGTACTGGAAGTTGACTCTTGCTAAATCAGTGTCTAGAAAAGGGATTGAGGGCCGAAAGCCCGAAGATTGGTGGTTATTTAATTAAGGAATGTCTTTGACGGAAAACCTCCCACCACTCTTGCCCTGATCTGGCTGATTAACTTGTGGTCAAAGTCTGCACCCTACCTCCTATGGACAGTCTAACCAGTTAGGAGTCGTCTAGGTCATAGGTGAACCCTAACTTAGGTTAAAAAAAAATTTTCTTTTGTTTGTTTATTTGTTTGTTTTCTTTTTCTTTGATTGTGTCTGTGTGATATGGCATATAATAATTTTTCCAATTTTAATCCATATTACACACATAATTCTTTTTTGAATATTACCAACCCGGCATATCATAATTTTAATCAACCTAGTGTGCCGGAATGGTCTTATCCGAATGACTATAACCCACACCCCCCATCTTATAACTATAATTTGCATAATAATTTTAACTCTTCACAGAGTTCATGGGGTTTCGATTCCCCCGAGTTTAATTCTCAACCAAATTGTCCTTCATATCCATCCAGTCCACATTCTTTCAATGATTCATACTCAGATCCCCCCATTCAGAATAGATTACCATCTATCGGGGAAATGATAAGTATGCACGAGTCCAAGCAACAACCACCATCAATCTTAGACATGATGATGCATGAGTCCACCGACTCACAACTTCATCACGATTACACTTCCGTTTTCCAAGCCCAATCACAAAAGAGGCTTGAAGCCATGACTCAGGCTAGATTAGCTCGTGAGCATGACATAGATTTGATGGTTCAATCCTTACGTTCTCACCGTCCGGCTAATTCTAATATCGCTGACCACTCTTTTAGAGCCGACGAACCAAGTGGCTTTGGACAACAAGATTCTAATTCAGTACCATCATGTGAATTTGCCGAAACTCCAATTGTTGATAGTTTGGCAAGTTTTTCCTTTCCTGAAATAGAACTTGAGGATGAATATGATCATGATCCCCAACTTGATGATTCAGTTTTATTTCCTGATTCAATAATGACTCCAGTATCTCCACCTGATTTCACTTTTCCCGAGTCAACATTGGATCCTATTCCAATTCATAATGAAATTGAATCACCCATTTTAGATGATCATATTGAACTTGACCAATTGTGCAATTTTGAAAATCCTATGGATAAATTGGCAAGTTCTTTTTATTACATTGAACCCAATGAGATATGCGACCTAGATTCTCACAATCTCTTTACTTCTGAAAATGATTGTACAATTCTGACAGAAGATGTTGACCTTAGTTTTGAAGAATTGTATGGCGATGAGTTAGAATTCCTTAATATTGGAAGTAAAGAGATATCACCCATATTAGGTCACATTCCATTGTGGAAGAAGATTGTGGACTTGAGTTTCAATTTCTTGACTTGGACTCAATTCTTGAACCTAGCCCGACTCCTGAGCCCTTACTTGATTTGAGCATCTTCCTTGAGTCGGTATTCGTTCCCGTACCTATAATGTCCAAGTCAATAATTCTATCTTTTCATACTCCATTTTGGGACAAGAAGGTTGAGACAATTAACTCTGAAATTTATTATGAAATTTGGAAATTTGATGGGGTGGAAATACTAAAAATTGATTATACATATATTTTAGTGGGTTATGTAAGGAAAGTTTCTGGTGGGTTCCACCAAATTATCTGTTATCTTGATTGGGCCGCATTTCGTGGACCAATTAGACCACCTCCGGAACCACCACCCTAAGGTAACTTCCGCCTTCCCTTGTTCTGTTTCATGCATATATGCATTCATTCATACATTGAGGACAATGCATGAGATAAGTGTGGGGGTGGGCTTTTACTAACATACTAACATAAGTAGACACTAACAAAATTTGCTAAAAAAAAAAAAATTGTTATAAAAAGGACAGTATTTTGACTTATTTTTTTGAAAGAAGCCTAAGTTAGTTTTAAGGATTAGGAAAATCATGATTAGGATTTCTAAAAACTTGGTCAAAATAAATAAATTGTTGAATTTTTAAGTATAGGAGGAGAAATTGAATAAGTAGTTAGTCTTAATTTTTACCTTAATGAAATGTGCATACCAAATGCATATCTAGGATTCTAAGACAAAGACCTTGTGCCTCATAAAAAAAAAAAAAAATTCACCAATTAAGCTGATACATGTGCCTCAAGAAGCATAAGTATTCATGCCTAAAGGTGAGTAAATAAAATAAAGTCCTTAGTTTTGGGGCCTAGTTCACTCGAATTTGAGTCCGCGGGGTGTTTTCTCACCTGGTGCCCTAAAGCCAACCGGTTTGGGAGTCATCGACTTTAAGTTCGTTACATGGGTGGATTAGAAAGCCTAAGAAAATTAAGGAAAAATTACTTATATATGTATTAACACATCTAATAATCAATTAGTTAGGTATGAGGGCCTCAAGAAGACTTAATGCTTATACGAAAGAAAATTAGATGCGTTATACATATTAAAAAAAAGGAAAAAAAATATATATAGAGAGGCATGAGAGTCCAAGTTAAGGAATTCCTAGTATAAATTCATAAGGATGCATATGATTTTTGGTAACGAAAAAGACTATATTAGAAGTTCAATTTTGACCCTTACCTAAAATGAAAACAATTTACTTTATAAAGACTAAGTCTAAGAATGAATAAAAATGAGGATCCTAAAACTTATAGACTACTTAGTCTCTTCAATAATAATTCAAATATTTTCTTTTTATGGATTTTGTGGGTGCAATCCGCTGAAAACCCTCACGAGACAACACTCGTCCTCTAGGGTAACCTAGAGGTTTAACGGCTTGTTGCACGTGCTAAGTGCAATCGTGATTCCTACGAAAGTGAGTTAGGTTAGATTAACTTTTTCTTTTTCTTTATTTTTACTCGAGGACGAGCAAAAAGATAAGTGTGGGGGTGTGATTGGTAGTCAAAAGTGCATTTTTATCATAACATTTACCATCACATTTTCATATTTATTCATTTAATTCTGCACAATTATTAATATTTTATTATTTATTGTGTGCAGGCCTCGAATTATTATTTTAATAATAAATAAAGCTTAATGAAGCCCAAAAGCCCATATTTGAAGCCCAGGTGTAAAAGTGCAAATATCAATTGTCAAAGTGCAAATTATGCAAGGGCTAAAGTTGCAAGTATTAAAGATGAGGGAAGGATAGAATTCTACCCAACCCTAAACTCTTGCAGGATGAGCATAAGAGCCAAAGATAAGAAGGAAAGTCGTGATAAAAGATTTGGGATATTTGAGATCAAGGTAACTTGATTACTAAGTTATCTCGAAAAATCCAGAATAAAGAGCCAGGATGCAGCTTCCAGAAGCAGGCGCCCAAATGGATGGACCAGAAGAAGCCACGCGCCAAAGCGCGTGGCCAGATTCCACAGAAATGCCGCAGATCTGCGGCAAAAGCCGCAATTCTGCGGCAGTTTGATCTCATCTGGCTACCAGATTTCGTGGGCTACTTTATCCGGGACTCTTCGCCCCTCTGCACCTATAAATACCCCCTGCAGTACAACGTACAGAGCGTCCAGCGTCCAGCAAAGGGCCAAAAGCTAGGGTTTAGGTTTTTCTTCTTTCTTCTAGGTTAGATTTTATGTTCGTTTTTCTTTTGTAAAATCTGTAACTGAGAGTGGAGGAAGCTTTCATGGAGGAAGGAGTCCATGCTTGTACTGAGGTGACAGCGGTGTAAGCCAACTCTTCTTCTATTGTTAATGAAATCTGCTTGAGGTTTGTCTTTTTTATTATTCTTGTTTTATTTCTTCGTGTTTTATTCTTGTATTTCTCTGTTCCTGTTTTCTTCCATTGTTTTTCTCTAATGCCTCGTGAACAATGAGACCCAATTGCATTGAGACTGCCTAGCCAAAGAAGAACCCTTGATGGCTTATGGCGATGAACATCCTATACGCCATACTTGCAAGTCTTCCAAGAAAAGGTAAATCATCGCACGGATCAAAGGTAAGCAGGCTGAAGAGGTTTGTACGTGTTATAAGTTTTTCTTTCTTTCCTTCTCTAGTTTAGATCACCATCCACATCTTTCCATATTCTTTCCCACAACTCATTATAAATACCACTTTTCATTGTAAATATCATTGTGACTAACAAAATAATTAAAAAAAGATAAATTTTTAGGGATAACTTACAAACGCTTCCATCGCTAGTCCCTCCCTGAGGATCACGACCCGCTTAGCCTTGCTACCGCGGATTAGTATTGAGCACCTCGCACACCTTTAATTCTCAGATCTAATATTCATATTTTGTGTGCAGGAAAACTCAGTCAACAGCTAGCGTAGTATCACACACTTCACCTATTGCATGTGCCACCTCTTCTTTAATTGAAAATGATATATCCATGCTTAAGAAGAGTGTTGATTGTTTGGGCTCCACTTTGAGCCATTGTGCCAAGAGCCATACACGTTTGGAAACTTTATTTCGAAAGAAACAAGTTCCATCTATTATGCATGCACACCCATCACGGCATACACATGCTCCTCACGGACACACCCATCACATATATGCTCATGTGTACACTTGTACACATTGTGGACGTAAGGGCCACCTTGCTAAATTTTGTTTTGATCGAATACATGATTGTAATTTAGCAAATAATTTTGTTTGGGTTAGGAATGATACTAACCCCCATGGACCCAAAAAGATATGGGTACCAAAGACCACCCCTCTTGTTTATGATGTCGGTGTGGGCTCTCACATGACGTGAGAGTAGCGGTACCTTGGAGTGAATGCGTTCCGTGCTTAAAGAGAACATTTTGGATGCATCACTTTCAAGGGAAGTTTGGTGGAGAGGACCACCATGTTTTGGAGACAAGGAGAAGTTGCCTCATAGGTTTTGGTAACGGTCTCTCACTCCTTATTTATTTATGCATGCTTTTCATGTTCATTATTTGTAGCATGTTTTGTTGTTTATATGATCATTATGAAAATGCCATGATTATTAGACTCTTGACATACATGTATAGCATTTGAGACACCCATGTTTAATATGGATTATTATTTTAGTGTTCTCACCATTGTTTAGCTATCATGTTAATCATAGCTCTAATAACATGTGGATTTGCATAATAATCATGTTTTGTTTATCATGATGATTTTTGTCTTGTTTTATGCTTCATGATTTGAATATAAGCTTAAATGTTAGTTTTCATTAAGACTAGGATTTATACTTGTACATATAGTGGGCCACAAATAAATCTTTATATATGTTTGAGCTTGAATGCTTATTTAAACCCATTAGATGTGCTAGTATAGTCTAGTTTTGATGATTCATATATTTTAAACTTGTATTCCTATTTTTGGATTTGTTTTATGTGTATGAGTTTTCATTTCATGTATATGTGTATTTTTGCCAAACTTTAAGATATACATGTATACCCCTTGAGTCATTTGCCTTTCATGCAAATCTATATATATGGACTCAAATTGTGTTTAGGGTATGTATGTATACTTCTTGTGTTGACAAATCATACATATACCTTGAAATGAAATTTGTTTTAATGAAAATTTAGCTTTTTCGCGTTATTCATGTTTTCATGTGTTTATTTTTAACTTCATGTATATGTCCATTTTATCCAAATTATTGTTATACATATACATCCTTTTGAGCCACGTGCCTTCATGCATATATCTTAGTGGACTCGTTGTGTTTGGATATGTATGTATACTTTAGTTTGTATAGGACATACATATACCTTGAAGATTAAATAAGTTTTGATGATTTTCTTGTTTCAAGGAATATTGAGCTAAATTGAATACTTTCATGATCATGTTCTTCACATTATATTTATGCACTCATCCTACTTGTTTGCTCATGTTTTGTTTTCATGAGTCATATATGTGCTTTATTGACTTGAGTGTTGAATATTATGTGGATTTCATTTTTCATGAAAAATATTTTTATTTAATTCCTTGCTTGAAGGATTTCGTACTAGTTAACAAGTTTTTTCATATAACTAGTTGCGATATTCTTCATTTGGTAGAGTTTTTCAAACAAACCTTATTTTCATATCTATTTTTGAAAACCCTACCTTCTAAGGGCGGATGGATGGGCGACCATGCTCATGTATGCTTTATATTGAAAATCATTTTAAACTTGAACATGACTGGGAGGATAGGTTATATGAGTTATACCTTGATCATTATTGTTGTTTCAATTGGTATCATTGGATTCTTTCAATTGGTATCAATTTGACCTTTCTTGTATACTCATATATGTTTGTATGTATGTATGTTTTTCAATTCCAATAGTATCAATTTTGATTGGTATTAATTTTTTATACATATATATATTTTGTTTATGCTAAGCTTGAGTTTTAACTTTGTTTCAATTGATTCAATTTTCAATTGGTATCTTATTTCAAGCCTACGCATTGTTTTAGTTGGTATTTCATAAAGGGGGAGAAAATTTGATTTTGTATTTCAATTAGTATTTTGTTTCCACTCCCACACTTTATGATTGGAAATTTGATGTTTATTTTAAGCATATGATATCACAATCAAAATTGTTTATATGCTTAAAAAGAAAAATACTCTCTTTTGATATCAAGATGTTTATTTGAATGTTTTAATTTGGTATCTCAAAATTTTGTTTAAAAATAAATACAAAGTTTTGATTTGTATTGCCTATATGCAAGGAGAGCTTAACATCTCTTCTACATATAGATTCATGTTGAGTGTATCTTGTATTGAGGAGCTTGACATCTCTTCTTTATATGGTACACGTGTGTAGGGGGAGCTTCACATCTCCTCTTATGTATTGCATAGTGTACGTTATGTGAATTAGGGCTTGTCATCCCTCCTTCATGTAATGTATCTATGTAGGAAAGCTTCACATCTTCCTCTTCATGAATGTATATAGCATATACCATTTATTTATTGATCTATGTTTACTTTCAATTGGTATCAAGATGCTACTTTGACATATTTTCAATTGATATCTTAATTGATTGTCACCCCTATATTGATATTTTTGTTTTAGACAAAAGGGGGAGAAAAATTTATTGATTTGTTTTTGGTCTTTACCCCTTTGTTGATGATTGACAAAAAGGGGGAGAAAGATTTTGAGTTTATATGAGTTTATATGCATAGTTATGTTTTTGCATATATTAAGTTTAATTGGTATCTAGATGTTTTAATTGGTATCTAGAGCATTGGTATCTAGAGCATCTAGAAATATGTTTTGTTTTTGTTTGAAAATATCAATTGGTACAGGAACATGTTTTATTGTTTTATGCATGATCTATGCATTATCATGTTTAATATTCATTGCACATATTTATTGTTTATTGCTATGCATGAGTTAAGCTTAACTTTAATCCATGCATATATAACTCCATGAGTTTTGTCATCATCAAAAAGGGGGAGATTGTTGCCCGGAGGCTTCCTCTCTAGTTTTGATGATGATTAACTCATGTAGTTATGTTTACTAATAATCTTGTGATTTTAAGTTTCAGATCATTTAGCAAGATATTAGTTGGTGATTAGCTTCAAAAAGAGGAGTTTGGAAGCTTTCACATGGTGATTCCTGTGCCCGAGTTTCAAGATCACACATAGCCATGCTCGTTGGATCACGGAGTTTGGACCGAGTCGACTTGAAGATGGAAGATTGTCAAGAAGACTCAGGTATCTATAGTTTAGTGTGTTTTAGATCCATGTGTAAAGATAAGAATAGTTGATATGCTCAAGTGCACAACTCACACATGTTTTATGGTTTTTCGGTTTTAGTTTAACCGATATTTGTTTTCATGAATAGATTGATCAAAACAAGTTTAATTGGCTTATGCATAGTAGTTCTTGTTATACATGCATGCTTAAACTTCTTAGACAAACTTATTTTGTCTTTCCTATTCATGTATTGAAAAATCCAAGGTTGATAAAATACATGTTTTGATTTTTGATAAAAATGTTAAAACACAAAAATAGTTTCATATGCTTGATATTTGAGTTGAAATGTTTATCACAAGTTTATATATCAATGCAAAATGATAAAACTATTTTTGGGAATTTTTACAAGTTTTTACAAGATTTATTAAAATATTTTTAACCCCAGTTTCTGACCCAGAACTGTGGCTGACAGGCCAGGTCGGCCGACCGCACGGTCGACCGAACCAAGGGCCGGTCGACCCAGCGGTCAACCGACATGCACAGTCTTGTGCACGTCTGGCAGACACATGGGCCGGTCGACCGGCCGGTCGACCGGACCAGAGAGCTTTGCTCTCTGTATCTGGGCGGTCGACCGGGCAGTCGACCGGAAGCCCCAACGGTCATATTTATGACCGTTGGCGGTCGACCGGGCGGTCGACCGCCAGCCTGTCAGGCTGAAAGATCAGCCTAACGGCTAGTTTTCTGTTTGGCCTATATAAATCCCATTTCTTTGGGATTTTGGCCAAGTTTTTATGAGCTAAAATTTCTCTCTATTCTTGGTGTTTAAAAGAAGTTTTCAAAAGAGTTTAAGTGCCAAAAAGATCTATCTTTGTATGGTTTTAGGTTTTTGGAAAAATCAAAGAAAATAGTATTTTGGGAGATTTGTGTTTGTACTTCTTTTCTATTATCTTCAAGAGTTTTCCCAAGAATATTTCTTTGAGTTTTTATTTTCCAAACACCTAGTTTTTTCCACACTTGAGCTATCATCTATCCTATTCTATAGGATCATTTTGTTTGTGGGAAAAGAGATAGAGTTTGTGATCTTTTAGGATCACTTGTTGTAAACCCTTTTCATTGTTGGGTTGCTCCCTCTTTGGTAGAGGTTGAGGTTTGTGTTTGCTCCCTCTATTGTGAGGTGGAGTTTGATTGTTGGCTACGGGCCTTATCCCTCTTCGGTAGAGGTGGATTGTGGTTGTATTGCCTCGGTGGCATTGTAAGGTTGAGAGAGGAGTTCGGTACTCCTTTAGTGGATTAGAAATCCTTCTCGGTGAAGGCGGGGACGTAGAGCTAGGGGCTCGAACCTCGAAACATATCTTTGTGTTTGCGTTTGATCCATTGTCTCTCTAACTCTCTCTTTATTTGTGCAAAGCATCATTCATTCATTCATATCATATATTGCTTGTGTTGTGCCTTGCATTATTTCATATTGCCTATCTCTTGTATGCTTGGTTTGATTATGTGTGCCTCACTTATACTTAACCACAAGAGCTTCATAGAGCACCTCAACCCTTATCTAGGGGAATCAAGAGGAGTTAGTCCAGAGCCCTTCACGGGGAATTCAGCTACAGTTGTTGGTTGTATTAAGTGTGATTGCAAAATTGTTTTAGCTTCCGCATTTAGTTTCTAGATTAGCACTTACACCTATTCACCCCCCTCTAGGTGTTTTTTACTTAGTTCTATTAGGCTTTCTAATCTGTCCATGTAACGAGCCTTTAATCGATGACTCCCAAACCAAACGGTCTTAGGACACCGGGTGAGAAAACACCCCAAGGACTTAAGACTCGAGCAAACAAGGCCACAAAACTAAGGATTTTATTATATGAACCACTTTTAGGCGTGAATACTTATGCTTTATTAGGCACAAATACCCAGCTTAATCAGAGGATATATATATATTTTATATTTCTATATTTTTTTTCTCAAACTTATCTAATCATCTTTCGCATAAACACCAAGGCTTACTTAGGCCAAAGCACCTAGCTAATCAATAACTAGATTTGTTCATCTTTCATAGATATATATATATATATATATATATATATATATATATATATATATATATATATATATATATAAGGTATAAGAATCTTCGTTTTTTGAACCCTAAGTGTGTAAATGTATGAAGTGTGCATATTTCATTAAGGTAAAGATCAAGACTAAATTACTTTGACAAATTATCTTCCTAACTCTAAAAATCAAACAAATAATCTTATTTTGATCAAGTTCAAGAAATACTAATTTTGATTTTCCTATTCCTTAAAATTGACTTAATTTCTTACAAAAAATATGTCAAAATATTGTTTCTATTTTCAAAAAGTTTTTAAAAGTAAAGAAAATGTTAATTTTTTAAATAAAAAGAAAAACCTAAGTTATGTTAGAACCCTCCCCCACACCTATCTTATGCATTGTCCTCAATGTATGAATTAATGTATAGATGCATGAAAAAGAAGAAAGGGAAGGAAAATGTAACACCCCGTTCCCGGAATACGTACTTAGTTGCGTATTCAGATTTTTCGATCGTATTTTTTCGATTTACTTCCTGTATTTGTTTTGTATTATGAATTATTTATATGATCGTTTTGCCTTAGATCTAGATTCGTGAACTCGGAGTCAGCCCTAGTCTGAACCGGGAGCCCGATCCTAGAGTATTACTCGATTTGGCTTTTCTGCTATTCAGATTTGACCGATTTTAGTTTCAAACATCATTTTCTAATATTCTAGATTTTTCATGATTTTTTGAAATTTTCCTGAATTAAGTTGTAAATCTTCAAAACCGGGGTCGACCAATACCGCTGCTCGATTCTCAGATTTTTAATTTACAAACAGAGTTGAAATTCTAAAAATGGCTTTCCCATAACTTCTTAAAATCACATTTTCTATCTAAATACTTTTTCTGAGATTTTTCAGATTTTATCAAAATCCGGCCGACCGGTATAGACCGGTATTAACGGTTGACTTTAGGATTTTTATTTTGAAAAAAGTATTGAATTTCTAAAAACCGATTTCCCTAAAAATCTTAAAATAATATTTATTATTTTTGAGAATTTTTGGAGAGCTTTCTGAGTTACTTTATTTTTCAGGCTTTTCCGGAGTTTTCGGTGTTTTCCCCAGATACCGGAATTTATCCAAATATTATATTTATATCTTTTCTCATTTTCTCTCTCTCCGTCCAGACGGAAGTCTCACAAAACTCAGATCTGGTGTTCAATGCGAAGATTCACATTCATTCTGCAAATGCACTTCTGATCAATTCTGACCAAGTCATTACGACTTTTGTCTTTTCTGCTAAACGCGACTTTCGCGTTTTTCCTCTGGACGCAGTTTTCATATCCGCGTCTGGCTCTCTTTTGCCTAGACGCGGATCCTATTTTAATGAGACGCAGGTCTCATTTCTGCGTCTCATTTGTTTTAAATTCCAATGGCATACTTGTAATAATTATTTCCCTTATATATACATCCACCTTTCCTTCTTTCTTTCTCTTTCATTCTTCCCTTCCCTCTCCATTTACAGCAAACGAAACAGCAGCCCCATAACAGCCTTGCCTCCCTCTTGGCCGGCCACCCTCACCTCCCACTTCTCCACTAACTCCTCCACCACTTTCTCCTCCATCTCCTCCTCCATTCCAACAACAACAACAACCACAACACCAACAACACCACCTTCTTCTTCTTCCTTTTTCCCATCAAAATAACCCATCTTCTCCACCACCTTCTCTACCATTTTCACTACCACTTGCACCACCATTGATTGGGCTTGGGACTTTGCCACCCGTCTCCGGCCACCTCCGGTCGCCGTCGGCAATATGGCCGACCATCCCCCCTTCCCTTCTTCTTTCTTTTCTTACCTTCTTTCTTTCTTTCTTTCCTTCTCTTTTCTTTCCTTCTTTCTTTCTTTCTTTCCTTTATTTCATTCCCTGCGTCTCTTCTCCCTCATTTCCTGCGTCCCTCTTTCTCCCTTCCCTGCGTCTCTCGCATCCCCCTATCACTCTCTTTCTCTTGTTAATTGCTAGAGGCGGAGTTCACCCTGCGTCCAAGCAATTCTTTAACGTGATCTTCGCGTTCTTGTTATTTGTTTAACGTG
This sequence comes from Agave tequilana, assembly GCA_038442645.1. Classification (NCBI taxonomy): domain Eukaryota; kingdom Viridiplantae; phylum Streptophyta; class Magnoliopsida; order Asparagales; family Asparagaceae; genus Agave; species Agave tequilana. The sequence continues at coordinate 60,109 of JAVJIF010016965.1, read as the reverse complement.
ATCCTCATGTTCTTGTATCAACGTGACGCGGAGCTCATGCTCGCGTCTATGTTCCTCTCGTGTCCTTGCTAGAACGTGGGTCTCGAACCCCGCGTTTGTGACATCTACGCAACGCGACTCCCGCGTCTGCGATTTTCGCGTCTCCATTCTCTCTCCTCTTGGTTCATTCTCTCTCCTCCTTTATATTGAACACGTTTACGCGTTGATTACCTGGATTCCGGAGATCAGGGATTCACAGTATTTTTTCGTATTTAGGCGAGTGTCCTCGCCTCCATTCGATTTTCTCCGCTTCGTCAGGTCGACTTGTATTGGCATTGTGTATCACTTAACATGTTACTACTTGATGCATGTTCCTGCTATGCTATCTCTTATCACTTGTGACCTGTCTTATACCACCTCCAAGGCATATAACACATGACACCTGATATACTACTACTTGACACTTGTTCTTTATGACATGACTTATTACCTATCACCTACCCGATCGCTTGTCACTGCCATGATTAGAACCTGATACCTGTTATGATTACCTCTCTACCCATGATTATCACATTACGGGAATGTAGTACTTGATCTCTTGTTATGAACTCCCATTATGCTTGTTATGTACTCCTATTATGACCAGTTATGATCCTACTCATTCCCGAAATCTGATAATATTGTTAATAAGCTATAAAAAGAATAACTTGCACGGGAAATGGGAGGAAGTGATGGATGCCAGTATGGTGCCTTACTTATAGTAGTGGAATACTAAAACTGACGATTCGTGTTAGGGGTATTTCATGCCCCCAGAAGATGCGTGTTAGGGGAATTTAAGGCCCCTAATGGCTGTGTCCCGGACAGACGGGAACTACTATAAGTATGAGCTATCAGTTCTTCATCAGCTTCCAATAACCAACCTCGACTTACTTATATATGGATGTATGTATGTTGAGATGTACACCAGGACACATACCTAGATATATGGGTCGGACGAGTAATAATAATAATAAAATGCCAAGATAGTAATTTGTTATGTTGCTCTACAAACTTGGTTATACCACTTGTTTCGCCACAATTGCATTCATCAGGTTTTACTTCGGATTTTCGGTTTACGATTATTATACTATACCTGTTCATGTCCTGCCTTTTCACTTGTGTTCTATTCCACCAGTCTCCTGCTCTTATTTTATCATACCATGGGTATTCCCTGCTTCATATCAATTACTGTCTCTCTACTTGTTCCTGCATGCTTGTGCTCACGACACGGTTTTCAATTTATATTTATGACTTGGATTTATCGATACACATATGCTTATCTCAGCACGCCATCTGGCTTTTGCATCACCACTCGCCGGGGAGTTCTGACTCCTCTGGATCCTCATGTCCAGGTTTTTGGAGCTTGGAGCGTGTGGATTCTCTCAGTTGCTGATCAGAGTGGCGCAGCTGAAGCGTGGACCCCCAGCAGATCGTCCAGAGTCCCATCCTTTCAGGCCCCCCTGCTCGGCTCTAGAGTTTTCCTGTTATGGCTCTGAGCCTCCATTTGTACTGTTTATACTTTTATACCCTTTTGTATTCTTGCATTTGCGCCATATTGGTGATGTAATATTCTTGTAATATTGTGTCACATCTGGTGATAACCTTGTAATTGTACTCTTATGTTGGAATGTATAATGAACCACTTGCTTCCGTACTCTGATTCTTGCATGTACTGATGCTTAGCGTATATACGTGAGGGTATTTCTGACCTATGTATATACGTCGCAGTAACGTCTCCGTACCCGCCGGATCGGGGCGTTACAGAAAATGTTACCTTAAGGTGGTGGTTCCGGTGGTGGTCTGATTGGTCCCCGAAATGCGGCCCAATCGACTTTTCGTGGAGTTCGGAGAAACTCACCAGAAATTTCTCTAATATAACCCACTAAAATGATATATACATGAATGATTTTTATTAAATATTTTACCCCATCTAATTTCCAAATTCCATAATTAATTTCAGAGTCAATTTTGTCAACCGCCTTGTCCCAAAATGGAGTGTGAAAAGATAGAATGACTGACTTGGACTCAGGAAGTACGGGAACTAATACCGACTCAGGAAAGTGACTTAAGTCAAGTAAAGGTTCAGGAGTCGAGATTGGTTCAGGAAGTGGGTCCAAATCAAGAAGTTGAAACTCAAGTCCACATTCATTTTCCAACAATGAAATGTGACTTAATATTGGTGATTCAAGTTCAAAAATGGTAGGTGTGGGAATCAAAACTGACTCTAAAATATTACTCAAGTCGGGTAACAAAACAGGAGTCAATATTGATTCGAGAATTTGAACTGGATCACAGATTTGAGAATCTAGGTCACATTTCTCATTGAGTTCAATTTCATAAAAATGAGAACTTACCAATTTATCAATGGGACTTTCAAAATTATAAAATTGGTCAAGTTCAATATGATGATCATCAAAGATGGGCGATTCAATTTCATTATGAATTGGAACAGGATCCAATGTTGACTCGGGAAAAAGATTGAAATCAGGTGAAGACACCAGAGTCATAATTGAATCAGGAAGTAGAATTGAATCACTAAGTTGAGGTTCATGATCATATTCATTTTCAAGTTCAATTTCAGGAAAAGGGTAAACTTGCCAAACTGTCAATGTCACTTTCAAAATTTGGAGTTTGGGCAAGTTCAAATGATTGTGCTGAAATGGAACCTTGTGTTCCAAAATAACATGACTCTTCGGCTCTAACAGAATGGTTACCGACATCAGAACTGGCCAAACGGTGAGAACATAGGGATTGGACCATCATATCTATGTCATGATTACGAGCGTTTTGAGCCTGAGTCATGGCTTCAAGCATCTTTTCATAGTATATAGGTTCATCGTTTTGTTGAAAATATGAAGTGTTGTTTTGGAATTGGTGGTGAAATTGTGAGTCCATCAGATTTTGTGATTTTTATTTGGACTCACGCATACTCATTTTCAAAATTGATGGTTTTCTATTTTGGACTGGTGGAACTGAGTATGAATCTTGGAAATATTGTAGACAAGGTGGATAAGGAGGGCAAGTTGGTTGAAAATTAGACTCGGGGGAGGTGAATCCCTACTGACTCTGTGAAGAGTTGAAATTAGTCTAGAAATTATGGTTATAAGATTGGGGGCATGGGTTATATTGATTCAGATAAGACCATTCTGGCACACTAGGTTGGTTAAAGTTATGATATGCCGGGTTGGTAATATCTGAAAAAGAGGTTGGTGTGTAATATGGATTACCATTAAAATTGAAAAAATTGTTGTTATAAGCCATATCACATAATAAAACACAAACAAAGAAAAAAAACAAACAAATAAGCAAACAAAAAGAAAAAAATTCTAACCTAAGTTAGGGTAGACCTTTGACCTAGATGACTCCTAACTGGTTAAACTGTCCATAGAAGGTATAATGCTGACTTTGACCACAAGCTAATCAGCCAGGTCAGGGCAAGATTGGTGGGAGGTTATCCGTTAAAGACGTTCCTTAATTAAGTAACCACCAACATTCGGGCTTTCGGGCCTTAATCCCCTTCCTAGACACTGATTTGGTAGGAGTCAAATTCCAACACCTTTCCCCCTTAGGATAATCTCCTAATTGAGTCCGAGATGTCCCTAGGGCCAACGTCTACTCATTTTTAGTTAGGCTTGGGGTAATGAGTAAGGAGATTGTTTGTGGGCTAAGGGAGGGTAATGACTTCCCCACCTTATCTTATTTATAGGATAAGCCCTTAGATCAATTTAGTGTAGTGTACAAGAAAAGCAACACTTAAGCAATGTAAACAATCCAAAAGTGTTCCTATTCTAGATGCTATGCACACGTACCTTTACTCCAGCACTCTTCAACAGTAAATAGAAAATGTATTGAAATCGACACGTGTCTAAATGCAAAGTCTAAATCATTTTTTAGCATTTACAATCATTATTTTACTGTTGAGGTTAGAAAGTAAATACAGTAAGACAAACAAGGAAATAAATGTTACAAATATTTAAACTACGCAACCTGCAGAAAATACAGGTTAGTAGTTCACTCAGTTTGCCACAGGACTGTAGCAAATCTGAGGGCTTCTTGGCTCTGCTTTCTTGAGCAGAGTCCAAGGCCTCTTATGTGTCCACTGCAGCAAGAATTCCTTGTTATTAAATCTGCACAAAATACAAAGAAGAAAGTTAACCAAAAATGTAAACTTTAAAGAGAATTACTTACCGTCCCTCCCGGCAACGGCGCCAAATTTTGATTGCAGCTAGACCTGCATACAAATACAGTATTTCAGAACTTTTAAGATTAAAGAGTGCAAGTTACTCAATTCTACCGTAATAGCAAGTGGCTATGCGGGTCGTGATCTACAAGGAGGGACTAGCGATGGAAGCTTTTTAGTAAGTCTTCTTTTAAGATACAAAGTATGGTTAAAGTTCTTCTTTAGTTCTTTAAAAGAAAAAGAGAAAAATTAAGTTAAAGTGAGTTAGGGAGAAAGTGGTAGATTGAGAAGGTGGGAAAATGAAAAATGAATTATATACAAAGAAATTGTAAAGGGTGATAAAAATGGTTGGAGATTGTGATATTGAAACTAAAGAATAAAAGAAAAGAAAGACAACCTAAAAATTACTTACCTCTTCAGTACTCATATACCTTGGATCCGTTGCAACGACTTACCTTGTCTTTGAAGGCAATCAAGCATGGCGTATAGGATCTTCCCCATTCTCGATCTACACTACGAATAAGAGGGCAAACTATACTAGCAAGAGAAGGGTTGTTCATCACCATAGGCCATCTAGGGCATTTGCAACGGCTAAGCAGTCTCGAGGTTATTGGATTCTCTTGGATTGCAACACATCAGATGAGAGTAAAAGAAAATAAGAGTAAAGAAAGAAAAAGAAACTTTGATTCGATTCAAATAACAATGAAAGAAGAGATCACTTACACTGGCGTCACCTGTTGTTCAAGCTTGCTCTCATTCCTCCATGAAAGTCATCTCTCCTCTCAGTTACATAAAGAAAAGTAAAAATTACATAAAAAGAAAACTAAAAACCTAAGTTACAAACTACAAATTATCCTCAGTTCTATTCTCTGCTTGGTCGTCCTTTGCCTTTGAGATTGCAGATATTTATAGAAGAAATGCAGAGGTTAGAGGAGTATGAAGATAGGAAAAGCTGGCTATTTCTGAATTTGAATCCTCCCCTTATCTCTAAACTTGATTTGATGTAGATATTCAGCTCTGATCTGCAGTTTGTTGGCGTGTTTATTGCTGAATTCACTTATCAAATGATAGAATTAGAAATAGTGATCAACAAAATAGTTGTAGCTCTATAAGTCTGCTTTCTGGGTCATCTTGAATCATCAAATTTGAGATTCGGTAGCGAAAGTTATGATTCCATTACTAAAATGTATCCAGTCAGAATGTGAGTCAAACTTGCTTCATCTCATCCGTTGATATTCTCACTATCCATTTGTCTCTCTGCATTTGATATTATCCTTAGTTGATTTCTAGCTAACCAAAATGGATTTATAAAAATCTGAATTTTATCGGTTTCCATTTGGTGTTATCTTTCTGATTTGCTCTGATCTTCAGCTGAACATTTGCCCCAATCCTTGATTTGTTCTAACTAGATCTGGGATCATCCTCAGCTAACCAAATAGATCCAGTTAAATTTGATTTTAACTGGTATTTATTTAGTTTAATCCTCTTTCTCTTTATTATTATCTTCTGCAAAATAGATATTTAAGACAAGAAAATTAGCAGATTTATTACACGATAAATGTAGAAGTGTAATGAAAAGAATACAAAATATATGTACGATCAGTAGTCATCCATAAAAATCTCAAGAAAACGTTCTACCATTTCGGAGAAAAGACTAAGCATGCACCATTGGAATATTGTGGGAGCATTGCACAATCCAAAGGGCATGCGTCGGTAAGCGAAGGTTCCGAACGGGCAGGCAAACGTGATCTTTTTCTGGTCTTCTGCAGCAATGGGGATTTGATTGTATCCTGGGTACCCATCTAGGAAGCAATAGTACTCGTGTCCAGCCAGGCGTTCAAGCATTTGGTCGTTGAAGGTAGCGAAAATTGTTCTTTATGGGTGGCTGTATTCAACTTTTTATAGTCGATGCAAACACGAACCTTGGTAGGCAGTCTTATTTGTACCAACTCTTTTTGCTCATTTCAACCACTGTAAAGCCAATTTTCTTTGGGACCACATGAACAGGGCTAACCCATTGGCTATCAGAAATGGAATAAATGATCCCATTATCTAATAGTTTTAAAATTTCTACTTTTACTGCCTCTTGCATGAGTGGGTTAAGCCTGCGTTGTGGGTCCCTCCTGGGGGTTGTTTCATCGATTAAATGGAATCTATATTAAACTATGGCTGGACTTATCCCCTTGATATCCTTCATCATCAATCCAATGGCTTCTCTATGTCTTTTCAGAATAGACATTAAGCTCTCCTCTTGTTGCTCAGTGAGGTGGGATGCTATGATGACTGGTAGGGTTTCTCTTTCGCCCAGGTAGGCATACTTGAGATGTTCGGGTAAGGCTTTTAGCTCTAGGGAAGGTGTTGCATCATTGGAGGTAATATCTGGACTTTCAATCCTATGATGAGGTACACTTGGGCTTGACGCCCAGTCCACTGTCGAATCTACGATCTGGTCTAGATTAAAATTCTCAGACTCCAGGTCAAACTCTGCCTCTGTTTCTATCTCCATGCTTTTCTCATGCTCACTTGTCAGAATTTCAATAGAATTGACCTCAAACGTCTGATCATTGATATCCCTGGGTTGTCTTCCAAGATTGAAGACATTGACTTCCTTCGTCATGTCTCCAAAGGTTAATGGCATGGACCCGTTCCTACAGTTGATTATGGCACTGGCTATAGCAAAGAATGGGCGTCCTAAGATGACCGGAGTTTGAGACCACGGATTTGACACAAGTTGGGTCTCAAGCACAATGAAGTCAACGGGGTAGATAAAATCCCTGACCCGGATAAGGACATCTGTGATTTCCCCCTTCGAGATTTTCACAGATCGGTCAGCTAACTGAATGGTGACTCGACTTGGGCTTAAGCTCGCCTAACCCAAGTTGCTGGTATACTGAGAGAGGTAGCAAGTTGATACTTGCTCCCAGGTCAATGAGTGCTCTGCTAATTTCTGTTTGTCCTATGGTGCAGGAAATTGTGGGACATCCGGGATCCTTATATTTCACCAGAATGGGACCAGATAGAATTTTGCTTATATTGGTTGCCAAGAACACTTTCTTGGGCACATTTGTCTTTCTCTTCTTCGTACACATATCCTTAAAAAATTTGGCATAAGTTGGGACTTACTGGATAGCGTCAAGAAGAGACACATTCAGTTTGACCTGGTTAACATCTCAAGCATCTTTTTTATGTACATATTCTTATTGTTGTTCCTAAGCCTATTGGGAAAGGCTGCTATAGGCTTATGAACTTGTTCAGCAGCTTTGTCCTCGTCAGATGTTTGAGGAGCAAGTTGGGAGAAACTAGTAGAGGTGGAGGCTGGAGTTAGATCAGTATGGACTGGATTTTTTGTTGGTAGACCTGGTTGTCCACCTTCTTTCCAGATCGAAGTGTGTGAACAGCATTGCACTGGTTAATCAAAGGATCCTGAATTTCATACGCTTGATTGGAGTTTTTAGGGGTAACTAGCGGTTGACTAGGTAAAGCACTCTTTGATCTTCCACTTATAGAGCTAGCTAACTGATTCATTTGCATTTCCAATCTCAATATAGCCTATGAATGGTTGTTCAGCGTTTGTCCCTAGTTTTGCATGAAAGCGGGTTGGGACTTCATAAAAGCTTCGATGCTCTCCTCCAACTAACTAAATTTCTTTTCCATTGGTGAACTTTGAGAGGAGAAAGATGAAGCTTGACTGGGTAAATTTGGTGAAGGACTGGGATGGTAAAAATTATTGGAGAAATTAGGCCTAGGAGGATTATTCTGGGCCCAAGAGAAATTTGGGTGATTCCTCCAACCTGGATTATATGTTTGCGAGTAGGGATTATGCGGCGGCCGTGAGTAGGCCGCGTTCAGGTGTTCTGGTGGCACTTGCTGGGTATGAAAAATAGGGCACTCTTCAAAGACATGGTTCGGTGCCTGACAATATGAACAACCCAGATTGTGAACTGGTGGTGGGTTGATCTGGTTGACATTGGCTGGCTCTTTTGTTTCTAGAGCCTCTATTCTCCTCATTAGGGTTGCAATCTTAGCTTCTGCAGTTATAAATGATTCTAGAGATAGGAGCCCTCCTCTTGAAGCTATAATTCCTTGGTTTTTCTGAGGCTGGCTCCCATTGCAGGGTTTTTTCAGCTAAATCCTCAAATAAATCCCAGCCCTGCTTCTCATCCTTTTGCAAGAACCCTCCCTGACACATGGTTTCCAACAGGATTTTTGTCTGATAATCTAAACCATCGTAGAGAATCTGGCACTAGCCATTTCTCCACACCATGATGAGGGCACTGAGCTAGGAGATCTTTGAATCGCTCAAAGTATCTCCAAAATAGTTCGCTCGGTTCTTTCCTGAACTGCATGATATTCTTTCTAATGTGGGTAGTTTTGTGAATTGGGTAGAATTTCTTCAAGAAGGCCTTGACGAAATCATCCCACGTCATAACTGAATTTACCGCCAAACTATATAGCCATTTCTTCGCTAGGTCCTTTAAGGAAAAGGGAATGAAACGTAACCTAACGTCATCATCTCCTAGCTAGGGAATATGCATCATGAGGCACACTTCTTCAAATTTCCTAACAAAGAAGTATACATCCTCCGATTCTAAACCATGAAACTTTAGGAGAGTGTTGATGAATTGAGGCTTTAGTTCAAAATTATTTCCATTTGCCTCAGACAATTTTATACAAGATGGTAATGAGGTTCTGATCGGGTAAAACCTGTACTGAAGTGACGCCGTCACCGGTTCTGGATGCAAGGGTAGAGAGGTGTTTCTGGCTAATCTGTAAGCTACAAGATCTCTCACCCACTCTTGCATGCAGCACACCACAAACAACGTAAAACAAACAATCGAAAAGAATAAAATAAATAAACAAAAGAAAGAAAAACAACCACAAAGCCTTAGTCTAAGGTACCTGGACATAGACGACTCCTAACTGGTCGATTCTCCGGGGGAGATGGTTGCAGGAACTCGACTGTAAGCTAATCGGCCAGGAAAGGGCAAAACTCGGTGGGAGGTATCTGGGCGTGAGCCCGGGCCTTAATTACGCTAAATCACGGAGCTTTCGAGGCTTTGCCTATCAATCCACTTTCGTTAGACACCAATTTTGCAGGAGTATAGTTCTTGCAAGTTCCACACTCGGTTAATCTCTTAGTGAGTCCGAGATGTCCCTAGGGACAACGTCTATCAATTTTTAGTTAAGGCTTGGGATAGTGTGAGTGCACTTGGAGATGATTTTTGGGCGAAGAAAAGGTGATGAAATCCCCACCTTATCTTGTTTATTTGGAATTTTACCCTTAATGTCAATTGTGCAAGTGTACAATTTATTCACAACAAGATCACACTCAAAGCAATAAATCACTCCAAAATGTTGGTCCTATTCTATATGAATACCTTTTCTCCAGCACTCTTCAACAGAAATTGAAATGAATTGAAATAGACACGTACCCTAAATGCAAAATTTTAATCCAAATTTCAATTAAGCAACAAGTGAATTTCTATTTAGTTTATTACACATGTATAAGGTGAAGCATTCAAGGGAACTAAAAAAATTTAGAAAGCAATTTGAGTGGCTTTCGGTAACCCTGCAGACGAGTTTGTTAGTACTTCAATCGGAGAAACTCGCTTTTACACGAATTTTTTCGAGGGCAAATGAATCCTCGTGCAACGTCTTTGGCTACCACTTTCACTTCCCGTGATAGTAAGCTCCTTGGTACTTATCCTACACACAAGAACAAAGAAAAATCTTTAGTTTTGAATCAATAAAACCATTCCCTCCCTGACAACGGCGCCAAAATTTGATCGGCAAAAAGCAAGCACAAGAATAAGTAAAAAGAGTGTGAGTCGATGTTACTGCTTTTGTGATTCTTCCGTAGTAGCGAAGTGGTTATACGGGTCGTATCCACAAGGAGGGAGAGCGATGAAAGCTTGATGCGGCTTTTTTGTTCAAGAAAAGAGAAAGTTCTTTGTTTCAAATAAAGAATTGGAAAATGAAAACAAGTTGATTTTAAAGATTGTTTTAGAATGATTTGGTGGTTTATAAAATTGGATTTTCTTAATGGTAAAAACGGATGGCTAACTTTCTACTAAGTGCTCCCACTGATTCCTAACTTCTTAAAGATATAGCCTCACGATGGATCATAGGCAAGCATAACCCTTATGCATAGGAACTATTCACGTGAAAATCGAGTGAAAGTTCTTCCTATAACTTAGTGTAACATGGTAAAAACTTGGACATTCCCTTATCAAGATCTAATTGAAGGCGAGAATACGGGAAGACACAAGTGCACTAATGGTATTGGCAAAGTTAAAAGAAAAATCTCTAACTTATAAAAAAAGTAAAGCATACAATTCATAGATCATCAAAAACCCGTTAAGCATGAAATATACGAAAGTGAATACTTGAATGTAAGTTAAAGTTAGAACCCTTGTCTTAAGATATCATAGCTCTTGTTTACACAAGGCTTATTTGACACTATTGACTCATTTGAGTTTATCAATCAAGTTGTTAGAGATTAGTGGGTTAGTAGTTAGTTAGTCATGCAATGGAAGAGTTAGTTGGACATGGTAGTAAAAGAAACAACAAAGGAAAAGGAGTAAAGAGAAAGGGAGTTACACTGCAACATGAAAGTAAAAGAAAGAAGTAAAGAGAAAGGGAGTTACACTACAACAAGGAAGAAAAAATAAATGAAAAACACAAGTAAATGGAAAGAAGAAAGAGAAGTAATTACTTGTATTAGCTTGTCACCTTTCAAATACAACTCTTTCACACTCTCTCTTTCACTCTAATGGCTAAAACTAAAACTAGAAGAAGAAGGAAACTAGAACAACTACAATCTTAAAAGTAAGATTACAATAATGCTCTAAACTCTGGATATGCCTCTCTGAAGAACCCCTGCGGGGGTATTTATAGACACCAGGGGAACGAGGGCAAGGGGGACAACTCCTGACCCGAAGCCAGCCACGCGCCGTGCCCATACGGCCGCGAAAACGCGACCTGGGCCGCGTTTCGGCAGCCCTGCCAGGGCGGCGTGCGCCTGGTTTTGGGCAGCGCGTCGTCCCTTCTGTCTCCAGTCAGGTGGATCCTCTGGTTCGTTGATTTGATGTCCTGACTGAGAAAATCTCCTTCCTAAGGTCAATGGCTACTTGGTAGGCCTTTAATCACCATTAGATGGTGGTTTAGGGTCTTCTTCTTCATTTGCACACCATTGACCTAGGATCAAGCAAGCAAAACTTTATTAGCAGAATTTTAGACCAAATAAATATGCGGATGTGATAAAAATTAAGCAAAATTAGAGAGTAATCACTGATATTGCACATTCATTGTCATATTCTCATATTTATTATATATTAAACTCTGTTTCTAATTCTATTTGTTGTCTAATTTATATGCAAGCCCATTACTAAGGAGAGGGAAGAGAAACGAACCCAAAAGCCCATCAAAATTCTGATTTAATTAATAATTAATTCAAATTAAAAATCAAGACAAACCAGGGTGAATCAAAGAAAATAAAACCAGTTGAACAAGTGGTTAAAATAAGATCTTTACAATTAATTGGTTAAAGTTGAAGATTAAAGGAGGCTTCGTCAAATCCAGGACCTAAAACGGCAAACCCAGCAAGAGATAAACCATATTGTGAAGCCATGGAGCAGCACCGCCCCGGGTGTGGCCACCTGGACATACCCAGGCCGCGGAAACGCGGACAAAGCCGCGTTTTTGTGGCTTTAGACGTGTTTTCGTGGCTTTGTTAGGGTTGTTGGGGGAGCGTTTTCTCCCTCTATCTTCGTACGCTCTTCCCTGTTTGATTTTTACCTATAAATGTTGGGTTTTCAGAGACTATAGGGAGTGATGAAGCAGAGATAGATTCTTAGGCCAGTTTTTCATTCTTTTTAGTGTAGGTTTTTATTTTTTTTAATGTAATTTTTAGTTTTCATTTATGTAATTCAGAGAAGATCAGAGTTTCATAGAAGAATGAGAGTGAAGCTTGTGGTGAGAGTGACACCGGTGTAAGTTGTTCTTCTCTTCTCTTATTATTACCACATTGAATCTAATGTACATTTTTTATGTTATTCTTTATTTTTGTGTTCTTCTTCTTCTTTTCTACTTCTCTCCTTTTGGTACCAAATGCAATCCACATGAGTCTTATAGCATTGAAATAGCCTTGCTTTTGCGAGTGCGACTGATAACTCATGACGATGGATTTTAGTCTCAGGCTATATCATTTCATACTTGTATCGTCTTGATGATACAATGTGAAAAAGACAGGAATCAACTCTTATGGGCTATGTGCTGATTGCCTCCACTTCAAGGTAACATCATCGCCACAGATTCAAGGTAAGTATTTGGTTAGATGAGGCAATTATTTCTTTTAGGTTTTCTTTCTTTTCTTTTAACTTTTAGTTTAGATCACCAATACTACAATCTCCCAACTCTTTTATCACTCTTTTTAATTTCTTTGTATAAATCTATTTTCCATTTTCTCCACCTTTTCCATCTACCACTTTCTCCTTAACTTAACTGTAACTTATTTTCATTTTTCTTTTCAAGAACTAAAAGAAAATCTTTAACCATTTCAGTTGAACTAAAGAGAACTTGCTAAAAAGCTTCCATCGCTCGTCTCTCCTTGTGGGTCACAACCCGCATAACCACTTGCTATAGAGGTCGTATTGAGTACTTGCACACTTCATTCTTAAAGTTCTGAAATTCTGTATTTTCATGTGCCGGTCTAAACTCAATTAAATTTTGGTGCCATTGTCGGGGAGGGACGGTAAGTAATTCTCTTTTTAAGTTTACATTTTTCGTTAACTTTCTTCTTTGTTCTTGGTGTCCAGTGATAAATATCAAGGAAATTTTTGCTGCAGTGGACATATAAGTGGCCCTGGATTCTGCTCAAGAAAGTAAAGCCCAGAAGCCCTCAGATTTGCTGCATTCCAGTGGCAATCTGCGTGAGCTACTAACCTATATTTTTGCAAGTTGGCTGAATTGCAAAACTAAATTTCTGTAGCTAATTATTTTCTTCTTTAACCCACTGTATATACTTTCTAACCTCAACTGTAAATTGATGTTTGTTAAATGCTAAAAATTATTTAGACTTTGCATTTAGGTATGAGTCTAATTCGTTTACATTTTACATTACTGTTGAAGAGTGCTGGAGCAAAGGTATGTGTGCATAGCATGTAGTATAGAAGAACTTTTGAATTATTTACATTGCTTAAGTGTTGCTTTTTATGTACACATTGCACTAAGTTGATTTAAGGTCTTGTCCTATAAACAAGATAAAGTGGGGGAGTCATTACCCTCCCTGAGCCCACAAACAATCTCTCACTCACTAACCCAAGCCTAACTAAAATTGAGTAGATGTTGGCCCTTGGGATATCTCAGACTCATATAGGAGACTGACCTAAGGAAAAAGTTGATTAGAATATGACTCTTGCCAAATTGGTGTTCAAGGTTGGGGATTGAGGGGCGAAACCCTGAAGGCTGATGGATTGGCATATAGGCTCGTCGCTTTTAAGCACAGATACCTCCCACAAATCTTGCCCCTACCTGGCCGATTAACTTGTGGTCAGATTCAGTAATAAATTCCCCGTGGATAGTCTAACCAGTTAGGAGTCGTCTACCTCTAAGGTTTACCCTAATTTAGGTTAGATTTTTTTCTTTTTATTTGTTTCTTTTTCTTTGTTTGATTTTGACATTTCTTGTGTGATATGGCTTATAAAAATAATTTTTCCAATTTTAATGGTAATTCATGTTACACCTCGACCTCTTTTTCAGATATTACTAACCCGACATATCATAACTTTAACCAACCTAGTATGCCGGATTGGTCTTATCCGAATCAATACATGTCCCAGTCCTATACTATGAACAAGACTGGAATAATCATCACTTCTCTTCACAGAGTCAATGGGAATACAACTCCCCCGAGTCATATTGTCAACCACCCTACCAATATCCAGCTTCATATACTCCTTCTCCCGAACAACCATTAGAAGAATCAATTGACTTGGAAAAGAGGATGGAAGCCTTAGACGAGCTTGAGCAACGAATTCAAATTTTAGAAGACTTAAAATCCCGTCAAAATTTTCAAGTCACAAATTCTTACTCTATTTTTCAAGAAGAACATGTCGACTTAGAAAAGAGTATGGAATTTATGATTCAATCACGAAATGATCCACTCGATATGATAGAAGTAAGACTTAGTAGATTAGAAAACATGTGTAGGAATAAGTAAACTCTCCCTACCCAATCTTTGACTATTCTCGATACATCCATCCATATTGATGAAAACCAAAAATCATGGTATCTTGAAGACTTTGACCAAGATTCAATTTCACCACAAAACTTGAACTTGACCAATATCAATCTATTGACGAATTGGCAAGTGTTCATTTTAATGAGATTGAACTTGAATATGAATGTGAACTCGATCCCCAACTTTGTGATTCAGTTTTCGTCTTCGAATCTAGGTTGACTGGTATTCTTACCTAATTTGGACCAATTTTCTGAGTCAACATTTATCCTGTACCCATATATCTAGAAATGTAATCACCAATTTTAGATAGTCACATTCTATTGATAGGAACAGAATGTGAATTTCAATTCTTAGACTTGGACTCAACTCTTGAACCAAAACTAACTCTTGAATCTAAAGTTGATTTTCTTGAGTTAGTATTGGTGCCTGAACCTATCATTCTTGAGCCCAAGTTAACCATTCCACCAAGTCACATTTTTTTGTTGGACATAGGTATAGACCATGATGACTCTGTGATGATTTTTCAAGACTGGTCATATAAAGGAAATAAGTTTCATGATAGGATCTTTCATGATCTTATTCAAATTGGGGACTATAAATATGTAAATAGAAAAGAGGTCAATAAAGCTGAATTCCGTGAACCACCATATTATCTTGGTTGAGTAGCAACGCTTGACCCAATCAGACCACCACCGGAACCACCACCATAAGGCAATATTTTCCTTCCCTTTCTTTTTTTTCATGCATCTATGCATTAATACATACATTGAGGATAAAGCATGAGATAGGTGTGAGGGAGGGTTCTAACATAATTTTGGTTTTCCTTTTATTATTTAAAAAAATTATTAACATTTTCTTTACTTTTAAAAAACTTTTTGAAAATAGAAATAATATTTTGACATATTCTTTGTAAGAAATTAAGTCAATTTTAAGGAATAGGAGAATCATAATTAGGATTTCTTATACTTGGTCAAAATAAGATTATTTATTTGATTTCTAAGGTTAGGAAGAAATTTGAAAAAGTAATTTAGTGTTAATTTTTACCTTAATAATATATGCATGCTTTATGCACTTACACACTTAGGGTTCAAAAACAAAGATTCTTATGCCTTATTAAAATAAAAGAAAAGAAATATATATATATATATATATAAAATATATATATATATATATATATATATATATATATATATATATATATATATATAAATCCTCTGATTAAGCTAGGTATTGGTGCCTCATAAAGTATAAAGTATTCACGCCTAAAAGCGGTTTATATAATGAAATCCTTAGTTTTGTGACCTTATTTGCTCAAGTTCTTAAGTCCTTGGGGTGTTTTCTCACCCAGTGCCCTAAGACCATTCGGTTGGGGAGTCACCGATTAAAGGCTCGTTAGATGGGCAGATTAGAAAGCCTAATAAAACTAGGAATAATACTAACAAAAATAAAATAAATAAAATAAATAAGGCATAAGAGTTAGCATTAAAGAACCCTTAGTCAAAATTTCACGGTCACGAAGGTGCATATAACTTAGGGTAAAGTAATAGACTAAATGAGAAGTACAATTTGACTCCTTACTTTGATTGATAATAAATTTTTGAATAGAGACTAAGTTTATGAATAAAAATTTTAGTTTTCTTATAACTTATAGATTACTTGAACTCTTACAATAATACTTCAAATATTTTTCTCTTTCAAAATGCTTTTCGAAAATACTAACTCTTTATTTCTCTTTCTTTATGGATTTTCTGGGTGTAATCCACTGAAAATCTCCACGAGACCAAACTCGTCCTCTAGGGGGAACCTAGAAGTTTAACGGCTTGTTGCACATGCTTAGTGAAATTGCGTGACTTACGAAAGTGGTTTAATAATTTTTTGTTTAGTTTTATTGTTTTGCTCGAGGACGAGCAAAAGATAGGTATGTGGTTGTGATCGGTCGCTGATACTGCATATTCATTATCACGTCATATTTATTATATAATAAACCCTATTTTTAATCCCATTTATTGTCTAATTTATGTGGAGGCCCATTACTAAGGGAGAGGGAAGAGAAACGAGCCCAAAAGCCCATCAAAATTATGATTTAATTCAGAATTAATTTAAATAAAAAATTAGGGCAAATCAGGGCAAATCAGAGAAGATAAAACCAGTTGAATAATCGGTTAAAACAAGATCTTTATAAATTAATTGCTTAAAGCCAAAGATCAAAGGATATTTCATCAAATTTAGGACCCAAAACTGTAAATCTAGTAAGAAATAAAACCACATCGTGAAGCCAGGGAGCAGCAACCCCCGGGTGTGGCCACCTGGCCACTCCCAGGCCACAGAAACATGGCCATGCCATGTTTCTGCGACTTTTTTAGGGTTGTTGGGGGAGCGTTTGCTCCCACGCTCTCCCCCGTTTGGTTTTTACCTATAAATACTTAGTTTTCAGAGACTACATGGAGCGATGTGGCAGAGATAGATTCTTAGGCTGGCTTTTCTTTCTTTTTAGTGTAGGTTTTTATTTTCTTTTCATATAATTTTCAGTTTTCATTTATGTAATTCAGAGAAGATCAGAGTTTCATAGGAGAATAAGAGTGAAGCTTGTGCTGAGAGTGACACCAGTGTAAGTTATTCTTCTCCTCTTATTGTTACCACATTGAATCTAAAGTACATTTTTTATGTTCTTCTTTATTTTTGTGTTCTTCTTCTTCTTTTCTACTTCTCTCCTTTTGGTACCAAATGTAATCCACATGAGTCTTATAGTATCTAGTCTTACTTTTGCGAGTGCCACCGATAGCTCATGACGATGGATTTTAGTCTCAGTCTGTATCATTAAATACTTGTATCATGTTGATGATGTAATATGAAAGAGACGGGAATAAACTCTTATGGGCTATGCGCTGATTGCCTCCACTTCAAGGTAACATCATCGCCACATATTCAAGGTAAGATTTGGCCAGAGGAGGTAAGTATTTCTTTTAGGTTTTCTTTCTTTTCTTTTAACTTTTAGTTTAGATCACCAACACTACAATCTCCCAATTCTTTTATAACTCTTTTAATTTCTTTATATAAATCCATTTTTTATTTTCTCCACCTTCTCAATCTACCACTTTCTCCTTAACTTAACTGTAACTTATTTTTCTTTTTCTTTTCAAGAACTAAAAGAAGATCTTTAAGCATTTCAAGTGAACTAAAGAGAACTTGCTAAAATGCTTCCATAGCTAGTCCCTCCTTATGGATCACGACCCATATTGCCACTTTCTATAGCAGTAGTATTGAGTACTTGCACATTCCATTCTTAAAGTTCTTAAATTCTGTATTTTCTGCATGCAGGTCTAAACTCAATCAGGATCCGCGTAGGGCCAGATCCTTGAGCGCTGGACCGTTGTTCTCTGATATGCTTTGATCTTCAGTTAGAATTTCTCTTATCCTTCTGAATCTTCTGAATATCTGTCTAATCCTTGATTTTGAATTAAACCTATTTAAATCCAAATTAAATTAGGCTTTTGGGCTCTTTTCTTCTCCACCTCCATTAGTAAAGGCATGCACTACATTAAACAAAAAGATGATTAAATAGCAAGGTTTATTACAAAATAAATGTAGAAATATAACAATAAATAATGCAGTATTAGTGACCGATCACACCCCCACACCTATCTTTTGTTTGTCCTCGAACAAAATAAGAAAACTAAATGTTAGTCATTTCATAGGTTACGCAACTGAACTGATTATATGTAGCAAGCATTTAAACCTCTAGGTTACCCCTAGAGGAGGAGTTGCGATTTCATGAGGGTTTTCAGTCAATTACACCCATAAAATTTATAAAAGAAAGAAAAATAAAGTATTAGTATTTTGAAAAATGCATTTTGACAGAGAGAAAATATTTGAAGTACTCCTACAAAAATCAAGTAACATATAAGTCTTAGAATCACCAAACTATTCATTCCTGAACTTAGTCTCTATTCATAAACTTATTATTAATCAAGGTAAAGATTAAAAATATTTTTTTACCTAGTCTATTATTTTACCCAAAATCATATGCACCTTTGTGACTGTGAATATTTTGACTAAGGATGAAAAATACACCTAGAGGAGGAGTGAATAGGTGTAGTGCTAATCTAATGACAAATAATGTGAAATTAAAACTTATACACTAACACACAAAGTATAATCAAGAGTGAGTCTGAATTCTCCGTGAAGCGCTCTGGAACTTCTCCTCATGTTTCCTTTAAATTATGAGTTGATGTGCTTCAATAGCTCTGTTGGTTGAATACTCGTGTGAGCAAACAAACAATATCTAGCATGTATGAATTGAACAATGAATGCAATGCAAGATATAAAGCGAGAGTTGAGAGAGAAAGATTCAAACGCAAACACCAATATATGTTTCGAGGTTCGAGCCACTACTCTACGTCCCCGCCGTCACAGAGAAGGATTTACTCTATCCCACCGAGGAAATACAACATACAAACAAGAAATACAAAACTTTAACTCTCATACCTCTACACAAGAGGGTAGGCACAAAGCAAAGAAAAAGATACCATCTTAGTGATCCAATGATCACAAACAAAGACTTGGTGATCTCAAAAGATCAAAAATAAAACCCCTCTCACAAACAAGATCCTAAAGGATAGATTTTGAAATGAATAGCTCAAGTATATTAGTACGCAAAGTTTCTAGAAAAGAAACACAAAGAAAAACTCTTGAGAAAACTCTTGAAATGGTAGAGAAATGAAAATTAGAAACTAGATTTCTCAAAACTTATTTTTCTTTGATTTTTCAAAACTTTGTAACCAAATAAAGATAGATAATTTTAGCACCAAAAACTTGTTTAAAAATTCTTTTGAAAGTAGGCAAAATAGCTTTAGAAAACTTGTTAAAAATCTTGTTGAAAACTGGCCAAGAAAACCCCTTGATATAGGCTAGACAAAAACTAGCCATTGGGGCTCAGAATCCAGGCCAAATAGCCTGTAGATCGACCGCCGGTCGACCGGCCAACGGTCGGATTTCTGACCGTTAGGGTTGCCGGCCGATCGCCCGGTCAGCCGCACCTAAGCCAGGCTCTGTCGGTTGACCGCGACCCAACAGAGACAAACTCTCTCTCAGTCGGTCGACCGACCCAGTCGATCGTTATTGGCTCGTGCACATTGTGCACATTGGTCGACCGAGCCTTGCTTCGGTCGACCAGTCAGTCGACCGTAAGCAGCCCAAAAACAGGTTTTTTTTAGGGATTAAAACTTAGACTATGAAACCCATAAAAATTCCATTAAATCCTAATAAATTCCATAAAAATAAGTTCATGTAAATAAATTGAAGTAAAAATATGTATGATCAAAAACCAACACATATTACAAACATGTGAACTATTTTTGAGGTATAGAAATTAAGGCAAAAAACAAAAACCAAACTTTGAAATAAAAATCCGATTTTTCTTTAAACTTGTATAGATACAAAACCAAGATATTTGAAAAATATTGAAGCATGATGTGCATGGATAGAATCCAATACACGTAGTAGATGAAATATACTTGCTTTTGATAATAAATCCAAAAATAAGTTATGGTACGAAAAAAACTTAAACACATGATATAAATGAAAATCACCTAGAGGGGAGTGAATAGGTGATAATGCTAATCAATGGACAAATTAAAAATTAAGATGCAACAATCACCCAACAAGATTCACAAGATGAATGAAAGCAAGTAAATATTGCAATGATGATGATAAGCAAGAATAAGTGCAAGTAAAGTAAAGTAAGAAGCACAAGAAAGTAAACCAAACGCAAACACAAGGATATGTTATCGAGGTTCGAGCACCCAGCTCTACTCCCCGCCTTCCCCAGAAGGATTCTAACTACTTCCACTATCACAAAGAAATCACAATTACACCGGAGTACCCAACTCCACAATCTCAAGTACAAGCAAATTCTGAGTAGTCAAAAGATCACAAACTCTCTCTTTCAAAAGTCTCTTCCCTTACAAAAGGTCCTTAGAGAACAATGAGTAGGAATGAAGCTCTTGTGTGCAAGGAGAAAAGAAAATGAAATCAGAGAATTCTTTTGAAAAACACTTCAGAAAATGAGAGAATTTCAGCACAAAAACCAAGATCTTTTGAAAGCCTTAAACTTGGAAACTTTTGGAATTTTTCTCTTGTAATTAATTGTTGTAAACAATCTCTCCCCAAACACCCCTATTTATAGGAGAGGGCTAGGGTTTAGGGATAAAACATAATTAGGATTAATCAGAGAGTATTAAGTTTGAAATATATCCCTTAAACTAATTTTAAACACAAAAAGACAAAATTTAAAACAGCCCAGAAAATAGCCGTTTACTGTTCAACGGCTAGTCCGGTCGACCGGTCGATCGACCGCCTATTCAAGAATAGAGCCGTTACAGGCATACGGTCGACCGCCCGGTCGACCCAACAAACCCGAGAGCAAAGCTATTACAGTCAGGTCCACCGCCCGGTCGACCGGCAAACATGCACACTGATACGTGCATCTGCCAGAACCACGGTCGACTTGTCCGGTCGACCGGACAAGACTGACACAGGCACGGTCGACTGGTGCGGTCGACCGGCTCAGGTCAAAAGTTAAGTTTAAAACACAATTTTGAAAAGACTTTGATTTTTATGAAAAATATCATTAAATAGTACTAAGTATAAAACATAAAAATTGATTTGTAGGCAGAGGATTTTGTATCAAAATATTTTTGTACATTTTATAGAAAATTATCTTAGAAACAATATGTGCGCAAAAACGTGTGTGATTGAGCTTCAAACCTATCCATCATTCTTTAACAAAATTCTAAACCTATAAAACTAAAAACAAATCTTGTTGAGCAATCTTCAAGTCTTGAGCCATGCTATGCCTTGCTAGAGCCCCTTCTTCTATGTTCCTTCCTTGATATGCAATATGCCTTCTTTGCTTTATGAAACCTAGAAGTTGTTGCAATAGTTAAGCAATGGCCTCCAAATATGGTACTAACCTGAAACTTATCTTAAACAAACTCATTAGTACCAAATAGCACTAATTTGGTTTGTCATCATCAAAACTCAATAAATGGAGAGTGTAACCTTTTGGGCCAACAATCTCCCCCTTTTTGATGATGACAAAACAAATAGGCTACAAGATAAAAATATAGGGGAGGAGAAAACTCCCCCTCAAATTATGCTATATAAAGAAAACATTTAAACTCAAAACACAAGAATTCATTGAAAACATAAAAACTTATATGCTCTTGATACCAATTTAAACCAATTGAAACAATAATGAAAATCACATGTTATTTTCTTGATACTAACAAAACACAAGAATTCTCAAAACGCATGAAAACAAAACAAGACAACAAAAACATATATAAACTCATATAAACTCATATGGAACCAAGACCATATAAATTTATTTTTATCATGCACTAACTTATTCTCCCCCTTTTTGTCATACATCAAAAAGGGTTAGGAATCACATGTTTAATCAATAATACAAACATTAAGTTCTCCACAAATAAACGAAAATCTAGAAAAATCAAGAGGTTTAGTGAAAATATCGGCTAGTTGCAAATCCGTAGAAACATAATCAATATCTATATCTCCTTTCTCAAAATGATCTCTAGGAAAGTGATATCTAATCTCAATGTGCTTGGTCTTACTATGTTGATTTGCATTCTTAGTCATGTGTATAGTACTAGTATTATCACAAAATATTTTTATATGATCAAAATGCAAATCAAAATCAAGGAGAGTATGTTTCATCCAAAGGACTTGTGCACAACAAGCCCCCGCGGCAACATACTCCGCCTCGGCGGTTGAGAGTGCTACGGAATTTTGTTTCCTAGAGGACCATGAAACAAGACAATTACCAAGAAACTGACATGTCCCACTAGTACTCTTTCTATCTACTCTACAACCCGCATAGTCGGCATCCGAATAACTTGTCATTGAGAAATCTCCGATTTTCGGATATCATAGACCCATCCCAATAGTGCCCTTAATATAACGAATAATGCGTTTTACCGCAATAAGATGGGACTCTTTAGGACACGATTGAAATCTAGCACAAAGACACACACTAAACATGATATCCGGCCTACTTGCCGTTAAATATAAAAGACTTCCTATCATGCTTCTATGTAATTTAATATCAACATTTTTACCTTGGTCATCTTTATCAAGCTTGGTTGTAGTTGCCATGGGAGTGTTGCAAGTCTTTGAGCCATCAAGTCCAAACTTCTTTACGAGTTCCTTTGCGTACTTGGCTTGACTTATGAACGTCCCGTTTTGCAATTGCTTGATTTGGAGTCCAAGGAAGAAATTGAGCTCACCCATTGAAGACATTTCAAATTCAAGTTGCATGACCTTTTCAAAATCCTTGCATAAAAGCTCATTAGTAGAACCAAAAATTATATCATCTACATAAATTTGCACAATTAATATATCATTATCAACATGCTTAGTAAATAGAGTTGTGTCTACTTTGCCTTTAACAAAATCATTTGAAATTAGAAAACTAGAAAGCCTTTCATACCAAGCTCTAGGAGCTTGCTTCAATCCATATAAAGCTTTATCAAGTTTAAAAACAAATCGGGATGAACATGATCAACAAAACTGGGAGGTTGAGAAACATAAACTTCTTCATTAATAAAACCATTCAAAAATGCACTTTTCACATCCATTTGAAAAAGTTTAAAATTTTTGAAAGATGCAAAAGCTAGTGTCATCCGTATGGCTTCAAGCCGTGCTACGGGTGCAAAAATCTCCTCAAAGTCAATTTCCTCAACTTGAGTGTAACCTTGGGCCACTAACCTAGCTTTATTCCTAATGACATTTCCGGACTCATCCATCTTGTTTCTAAAGATCCACTTAGTACCAATTATTGGTCTATCGTGGGGCTTAGGAACAAGGTGCCAAACTTGGTTGCGCTCAAATTGATTGAGTTCCTCTTGCATGGCAAGCAACCAATATGGGTCCGTCTCGGCTTCGAGAATGCCTTTGGGTTCAAAATGAGAAATGAAAGCAAAGTTACCACATAGGTCATGGAGTTTGGAGCGCGTTGTGACTCCTTTAGATGCATCACCCAAGATGAGCTCCTTAGGATGATTTGTAGCGTATCTCCAAGCTTTAGAAAGCGGTTGAGAGCTTTCCTCTTTATCCTCTTGAACATCACCAATTGATTCTTGCTTTTCTTCTTGAGCGGGTGAGTCCTTCAAGGATAGTTTCTCCATGTTTTCACCTAATGGTTCAATCTCTACAACATTCTCAACAAACACATTAGATTCTTCAAATTTAACATGCATGGTTTCTTCAATAGTATGTGAAGATCTATTAAATACTCTATATGCTTTGCTAGTAGAAGAATATCCAACAAAGATAGCTTCATAAGCCTTAGCATCAAATTTACCCAAATTCTCCTTAGTATTTAAAACAAAATACTTGCATCCAAAAACTTTAAAATATGCAACATTAGGTTTTCTAAAATGATACATTTCAAAAGATGTTTTGGAAGAATTCTTACACACATAAATACGATTTGAAATATAGCATGCGGTGTTTACGGCCTCGGCCCATAAATATTGAGGGAGGTCATATTCACTTATCATTGTCCTAGCCATCTCTTGAAGTGTTCTATTTTTCCTTTCTACTACTCCATTTTGTTGTGGAGTCCTAGGACAAGACATTTCATGCTTGATTCCCTTTTCATCACAATAAGTCATGAAGAGTTGGTTAACAAACTCACCACCTCTATCACTCCTTATTCTCAAAATCGAAAAGCCTTTTTCTTTTTCAACCCTTTTTCGAAAAATTTTGAAATGAGAAAAAGTTTAATCTTTATTTTGCAAGAAGAAAACCCAAGTGAAACGGGAAAAATCATCAACTAAAACAAATGCAAATCTACTACCATTTAAACTCTTAGTTTTAGTAGGTCCAAAAAGATCCATATGAATTAATTCTAAAGGCCTAGTTGACA
This sequence comes from Agave tequilana, assembly GCA_038442645.1. Lineage (NCBI taxonomy): Eukaryota > Viridiplantae > Streptophyta > Magnoliopsida > Asparagales > Asparagaceae > Agave > Agave tequilana. Next base: position 35,722 of record JAVJIF010016965.1, on the reverse strand, counting down.
TGATATCCTTGATTGGTTTGAAGGAAGACTTGGTTTGTTTCCCAAGTTGGCACGCACCACAAATGCGGTCTTTCTCAAACATCAAGCAAGGTATACCCTTCACCAATTCCATTGAATTAATCCTAGAAAGATGGTCAAAAGATGCATGTCCTAATCTTCTATGTTAAAGCCAAGAATTTTCATCAAAAGCATTCAAGCATTTAGTAGAACAATCTAAATTAAGCATGTCAATGATATAAACATTATTGTCACGAAAAACTGGTAAGAATACAAACATCGGATTTAACATCAAAAATCTTGCAAGAAGAATCATCAAAAATAACTTTAAGTCCACGGTCACAAAGTTGACTAATGCTAAGCAAATTATGTTTTAAACCATCTACTAAAACAACATTTTCTATAATAGGAGATGCACCAATTTGAATGTTACCTATACCGATGATAGTTCTGTTGGCCCAAGGTTACAATCACCCATGATTAGTGTATTTTGATGATTACAAAACATATTAGTTATTTGTACTAATAATATTTGTTGTTTAAGTGTGTTTCAGGTTTCTATTCATTCTAGAAGTCTTCTCTCATAAATACAAAGATTTGGACTCAAGTCAACTCCAATTGGGCTCAAGAAACAAGTGTTGAAGATCATATGAAGAAGCCTATTGAAGATCTTGAAGTCCTTAGAATCATTGTAAGAATAGAATGTTAAAGTTTGAGTCTTGGTTATTTGGCTCTAGGATACACACACACATAAAATTTGGTTTTGATAAAATTTGGTCTTGTTTTCATTTTCAAAATTTGGTTTCATGCCTTAGTAGAGATTTACATGAACCTAAGTTTTATAAAATAAATATCTTGTCTAGATCATGTATACATACTCCTACTAACTTGTCACTCTAGTTTGTTTAAACCTAAAACAATTTTTCAAATTTTTCCAAGTTCAAAACCCTGCAGTTTTTCCCATTTCAGGCTGACCGGCCGACCGGCCCGGTCGACCGGTGCCATAGCCTGGACGTGCACGTCTGTGCACGTCCGTCGGTCGACCGCACCGGTCGACCGACCAAGAGCACACTGCTCTCTGGTTTTCTGAGTCGACCGGACCGGTCGACCGGAAGAAGGAAACTGTGTTTCCTCTTTTGGGACGGTCGACCGGACCGGTCGACCGAGAGCCAACGGCTCTTTGCAGCTGGGCTGGCGGTCGACCGGACCGGTCGACTGCCAGGCCTGCAACAATCCAACGGCTCTTTCCTCTTTGGGCTATTCTGAAAATCTGTTTCTTTTTTCTGCTTTAACAGATTTTTAGAGAGTTGTTGGGGAGCTTTTGCAGGTCAAATTAGGTGTAAAGAAATTGTTTTTAACCTATTTTCAACCCTATAAATAGAGGAGAAGTCTCTGTTGCATATCACCTAGAAAAATCCTCAAGTTTGTGTTGTTTTCAAAAGAGAAAAGAAAAGAGTTTAAAGCCTTCATTCCAATTCTTTTAAAGTTTGTTTTTCAGTTGTGTTTGATTGTCTATATCACTCTACAACTGAAGTTTTCACACCACACTTCATAGAGCCAAAAAATCCTATACTCATTCTATAGTGAAGTTGTAATAGAAGTGAGAGTGTTTGTAAAAGAGTTTGAGAAAAAGTGTAGTGATCTTGTTGTGATCACTTTGTTCTTGTAATCCTTTCCTTGTGGAGCAACCTCTTCGGTAGAGGTCCTTTGTACTCGGTGGAGCTCGGTGCTCGGTCTTCGGTAGACCAAATTGTAAAGGCGTCCTCGGTGGATAGTGGAAACCCTTCACGGAGGTGAAGGCGGGGAGTAGAGCGGTGGCTCGAACCTCGAAACAAATATTTGTGTTTGCGATTGCCTTTGCGTCCAATTCTTACTTTAAATTCCTCTAACACTTTATTGCTCCTTATTACTTGCTTGTGATCTTGTATCTTCCTTGTGCTTTTAATTCAAGCTTGTAATTCTTGTGATATATTGTGTGCATCTCATTTCTCATCATCATACTTTGCCTTGATCGATCATATCTCAATACAACAAGGTTGCATTGCGCACCTCTAACCCATATCTAGGGGAATTGGGAGGAAGGAGTTCAGAACCTCGCAAGGGGTATTCGGCTCTTAGTCTTGTTTTTGGGAGATCGTTGCATCATTCATCATACTTAGTTCAAAAAGATCATTAGATTAGCAATTACACCTATTCACCCCCTCTCTAGGTGTTTTTCAATTGGTATCAGAGCTTGGACTCTAGGATTTGGTTTAACAACCTTAGAGAAGATCCTAATTTGCTAATCATTTCATTCATATTCATATAGTAAAAATGGCCGATGGAATTAAGACCCCTCCTAAGTTTGATGGATTTAACTTTCCCATATGGAAAGTTAAGATGACCGTATTTTTGCAATCTCTAGGTAGCCGAGTTGCAAAAGCCGTGACTAAGTCCTTTAGTGTACCCCCCGGTGACGAATCCACTTGGTTCGAAATAGAGACTAAGGAATTCGATGCCAATGCTAAAGCTCACTATGCACTTCTACAAGCCCTTAATGATGATGACATTTCTAGGGTTATCCATTGCAAATCCGCATATGAGATTTGGTCACACTTGATAGTCACACATGAGGGGACCTCACAAGTAAAGAAGGCTAAGATTGACCTTCTTCGGTCCCAATATGAAACATTTAGCATGCAAGAAAATGAAACCATAGATGATATGGTTACAAGATTTACCAAGATTACTAATGGACTCTCTTCTTTAGGTGAAGATATCAACAATGATCAAAGAGTAAGGAAGATCATCCGAGCTCTTCCTACTTCATGGGAAGTTAAAGCAACAACCTTGAAGGAACTCAACGACAATGAAGAGATGGAGCTTATAGGTCTCATTGGGAACCTCAAAACCCATGAGATGGAAAGGAAAGCAAGGGAGGATATGGCTCCTTCCAAAAAGAAGACTATCGTCTTCAAGAGTCAAGCTACACACTCCGATGAAGACGATGAAGAAGAAGATGATGAGGAGCTCTCACTCCTTATTAAGAATGTCCGGAGGATGTACAACAAGGCGAAGTACCAAGGTAGAAGAAGATGGCAAGGAGGCAAAGAAGAAAGAAGGATCACTTGTTTCAATTGCCAAAAGCCCGAACACATTGTTGCGGAGTGTCCGGACAAAGCTAAGCCCTCCACATCAAAGAAGCCCTACAAGAAGAAGGCTATGAAGGCAACTTGGGATTCGGAGACCGAATCTGAGGAAGAAATAGACACCGCCAACATGTGCTTCATGGCTAATGAAGGCACAAGCAAGGTAACCTCTTCCCCTTCCCATGATAATGAGCTTTCTATGGATGAATTAGAAGAGGCTTTTGTTGAGTTGTCACAAAATTATGATTTCTTAAAGAAAAAGTATTTAAAAATGAAAAAGGAAAATGAATCTTTAAGTCATCAAGTTTTTACTCTTACAAAAGAAAAGGATGATTTGGTTTCCACCTTAGCCACTACTAAAAATGATTTTGAAAAATATAAGATTTCTTGCAAAGGTAAGGCCCCACTAATTGATTCTAATGAAGTTTCTATGCTTAAGGAAAGATTAGACTCATTAAGTGTTGTTTTGAAAAATTGTGAGTTTAACAAGAAGAAAATTGAGGCTATGTTTCCTAAGAAACAAGCCCCAAAGAAAAATGCTCATGCTCATGCTCATGTTCATGCTACACAACCTAAACAACATGGCAAAACCCCAAAACATGCTCACACTACACGTACACATCATGCATTCATGTATGGTAGAGTGTTCTCATGTTCATATTGTGGGCAAAAAGGACACTTAGCCAATTTTTGCTATGATAGACTAAATGCATCACATCATAATATTTGGGTTCGAGGCACTAACTTTAAAGGACCCAGAAAGTTTGGGTACCAAAATCAACAATTATGTTAAATGATATAGGTACTTTCCAAAGCCCAACGATATAGAGGATTGTGGTATCTTGATAGCGGTTGCTCAAGGCACATGACTTGGGCATCAACAACTTTGCAACCCTATCAAGATATCATGAAGGTGGCACCGTCACCTTCGGAGATGACGCCAAGGGTAAAATCATCGGTATTGGTAATGTAAAACTTGGCACCTCTCCTTTAATTGAAAATGTAGTTTTAGTTGATGGCCTCAAGCATAATCTCTTGAGTGTTAGTCAACTTTGTGATAAAGGTTTTGATGTTGTTTTTGATAATGTTACTTGTAAAGTAATTAATAGAACTTCTAATGTTTGTGTATTTTCTGGTTTTCGTGAAAGTAATGTTTATATGATTGATATGTTAAATATGTCTTGTAATATTACTTGTTTGAAAGCCCTCGATGATGACTCTTGGTTGTGGCATAGGAGATTAGGCCATATTTCTTTTGATCACATTTCTAGGTTAAACACAAAGGAAATGGTGAAAGGTATTCCTTGCTTGAATTTTGAAAAGGACCGAGTTTGTGACGCATGTCAATTTGGGAAACAAACTAAGTCTTCTTTCAAGTCAATTAACGATATCATGACATCACGTCCTTTGGAGTTAATCCATATGGATCTTTTTGGCCCTACACAAACCAAAAGTCTAAGTGGGAATAGATTTGCTTATGTTTTGGTTGATGACTTTTCAAGGTTTACTTGGGTTTTCTTTCTTGAACACAAAAACCAAGCATTTTCGTATTTCCAAACTTTTAAGAAAAGAGTTGAAAAAGAAAAAGATGTTTCGATTTTGAGAATAAGAAGTGATAGAGGAGGTGAATTCATTAACCAACCATTTACCACTTTTTGTGATGAACATGGAATAAAGCATGAACTATCTTGTCCTAGAACTCCACAACAAAATGGAGTAGTTGAACGGAAAAATAGAACATTACAAGAGATGGCTAGGACAATGCTAAGTGAATATGGTCTACCACATTATTTGTGGGCCGAGGCCGTTAATACATCATGCTATATATCAAATCGTGTTTTCTTATGTAAAAATACTACTAAAACTTCTTTTGAAATGTACTTCTCTAGAAAACCAAATGTTTCTTATTTCAAAGTTTTTGGATGCAAATGTTTTATTTTAAATACAAAAGATAATTTAGGAAAGTTTGATGCTAGATCTTATGAGGCTATTTTTGTAGGTTACTCAAACACTAGTAAGGCTTATAGAGTTTTCATTAATCATCATTGACTATTGAAGAGTCTATTCATGTTAAGTTTGAGGAATCTAACAAGTTTGTTAAGAATGTTGTAGAAATAGATGCATTGGATGAAGGTTTGGAGAAAGTGACCTTGGAGGATGCTTCTACTATGGGAGACAAACCAAAGGATGATGAAGGAAGCGAAGCTAAGGTGGAAGAGGCACAAGGAAATGAAAATAAAACACATGAGGTGGAGCCTACTCAACCACTACCAAAGGATTGGAGATACAATCCACATCATCCCAAGGACCTCGTCATAGGTGAAGTATCAAAAGGGGTAACTACTCGCTCTAGACTTCATGACTATTGTGGTATCTATGCATTCATTTCTCATATTGAACCCAAAAATGTCCTCGAAGCCTAGGCCGATTCATATTGGTTGCTAGCCATGCAAGAGGAGCTCAATCAATTTGAGCGCAACCAAGTTTGGCACCTTGTTCCTAGGCCCCACGATAGACCAACAATTGGTACTAAGTGGATCTTTAAGAACAAGTTGGATGAATCGGGTAATGTAGTTAGAAACAAGGCTAGGTTAGTTGCCCAAGGTTACACTCAAATCGAAGGGATCGATTTTGAAGAAACCTTTGCACCCGTAGCACGGCTTGAAGCCATACGGATGACACTAGCATTTGCCTCAAATAAAGATTTCAAATTATTTCAAATGGATGTTAAAAGTGCTTTTCTAAATGGATTTATTGAAGAGGAGGTGTATGTTGAACAACCCCCCGGGTTTGTTGATCCTACACATCCGGATTTTGTTTTTAAATTAGATAAAGCTCTTTATGGTTTAAAACAAGCCCCTAGGGCTTGGTATGAAAGACTTTCTTCATTTTTGATTTCAAATGGTTTTAAGAAAGGTAAAATTGACACAACTTTGTTTTACAAAACATGTAGAAAAGGATATTCTTATTGTGCAAATTTATGTGGATGATATTATTTTTGGTTCTACTAATGAATCTCTTTGCAAAGCTTTTGAGTCATGCATGAAGGATGAATTTGAAATGTCTATGATGGGGGAGCTCAACTATTTCCTTGGACTCCGAATCAAGCAAAGGAAGGATGGGATCTTCATCAATCAAGCCAAGTACACAAAAGAACTAATCAAGAGATTCGGACTTGAAGGATCTAAGGTAAGCAAAACTCCCATGGCTACAACTACTAAGCTTGACAAAGATGAACAAGGTAAAAGTGTAGACATTAAATTATATCGTAGCATGATTGGTAGTTTGCTTTATTTGACGGCTAGTAGGCCGGATATCATGTTTTCCGTTTGTCTTTGTGCACGTTTTTCAATCTTGTCCTAAAGAGTCTCACATAATTGCGGTTAAACGCATAATTAGATATCTTAAGGGCACCATTGAAATGGGTTTGTGGTATCCGAAAACCGGCCAATTTTCAATGACTAATTTTTCGGATGCCGACTATGCGGGTTGTAGGGTAGATAGGAAGAGCACAAGTGGAACATGTCAATTCTTGGGTAATTGTCTTGTATCTTGGTCTTCCAAAAAGCAAAATTCGGTAGCCCTATCAACCGCCGAGGCGGAGTATGCTGCAGCCGGAGCTTGTTGTGCACAAGTTCTTTGGATGAAACATACTCTCCTCGACTATGATTTACACTTTGATCATGTTAAAATATTTTGTGATAATACTAGTACTATTCACATGACAAAGAATGCAAATCAACATAGTAAAACCAAACACATTGACATTAGATATCACTTTCTTAGAGATCATTATGAGAAAGGTGATATTGATATTGACTATGTTTCTACCGATTTTCAACTTGCCGATATTTTTACTAAACCTTTAGACTACGCTAGATTTTCATTTATTTGTGGTGAGTTGAATGTTTGTATTATGGATTCTTAAAATGAAATTTTCAATTGTTTTGTTTTAACCCTTTTTGATGTATGACAAAAAGGGGGAGAATAAGTTTATTGATTTAAAAATTTAAGTTTGATACTATTTGAGTTTCATTTCATGGAGAAAAAGGAAGTTTGTTTTATTTGAGTTTTTGGACAAAAACTATTGTGCTTGTTAAATGCCTTATGTATTGAGTTTTCAATAGTCAATTTTTTATACATATCATTATTTGAGGGGGAGTTTTCCAAACTCTTCTTCCATATTTGTTTAAATAACTTATATGTTTTGTCATCATCAAAAAGGGGGAGATTGTTGGCCCAAGGTTACAATCACCCATGATTAGTGTATTTTGATGATTACAAAACATATTAGTTATTTGTACTAATAATATTTGTTGTTTAAGTGTGTTTCAGGTTTCTATTCATTCTAGAAGTTTTCTCTCACAAATACAAGGATTTGGACTCAAGTCAACTCCAATTGGGCTCAAGGAACAAGTGTTGAAGATCATATGAAGAAGCCTATTGAAGATCTTGAAGTCCTTAGAATCATTGTAAGAAAAGAATGTTAAAGTTTGAGTCTTGGTTATTTGGCTCTAGGATACACACACACACAAAATTTGGTTTTGATATAATTTGGTCTTGTTTTCATTTTCAAAATTTGGTTTCATGCCTTAGTAGAGATTTACATGAACCTAAGTTTTATAAAATAAATATCTTGTCTAGATCATGTATACATACTCCTACTAACTTGTCACTCTAGTTTGTTTAAACCTAAAACAATTTTTCAAATTTTTCCAAGTTCAAAACCCTGCAGTTTTTCCCATTTCAGGCTGACCGGCCGACCGGCCCGGTCGACAGGTGCCATAGCCTGGACGTGCACGTCTGTGCACGTCCGTCGGTCGACCGCACCGGTCGACCGACCAAGAGCACACTGCTCTCTGGTTTTCTGAGTCGACCGGACCGGTCGACCGGAAGAAGGAAACTGTGTTTCCTCTTTTGGGACGGTCGACCGGACCGGTCGACCGAGAGCCAACGGCTCTTTGCAGCTGGGCTGGCGGTCGACCGGACCGGTCGACCGCCAGGCCTGCAACAATCCAACGGCTCTTTCCTCTTTGGGCTATTCTGAAAATCTGTTTCTTTTTTCTGCTTTAACAGATTTTTAGAGAGTTGTTGGGGAGCTTTTGCAGGTCAAATTAGGTGTAAAGAAATTGTTTTTAACCTATTTTCAACCCTATAAATAGAGGAGAAGTCTCTGTTGCATATCACCTAGAAAAATCCTCAAGTTTGTGTTGTTTTCAAAAGAGAAAAGAAAAGAGTTTAAAGCCTTCATTCCAATTCTTTTAAAGTTTGTTTTTCAGTTGTGTTTGATTGTCTATATCACTCTACAACTGAAGTTTTCACACCACACTTCATAGAGCCAAAAAATCCTATACTCATTCTATAGTGAAGTTGTAATAGAAGTGAGAGTGTTTGTAAAAGAGTTTGAGAAAAAGTGTAGTGATCTTGTTGTGATCACTTTATTCTTGTAATCCTTTCCTTGTGGAGCAACCTCTTCGGTAGAGGTCCTTTGTACTCGGTGGAGCTCGGTGCTCGGTCTTCGGTAGACCAAATTGTAAAGGCGTCCTCGGTGGATAGTGGAAACCCTTCACGGAGTGAAGGCGGGGAGTAGAGCGGTGGCTCGAACCTCGAAACAAATATTTGTGTTTGCGATTGCCTTTGCGTCCAATTCTTGCTTTAAATTCCTCTAATACTTTATTGCTCCTTATTACTTACTTGTGATCTTGTATCTTCCTTGTGCTTTTAATTCAAGCTTGTAATTCTTGTGATATATTGTGTGCATCTCATTTCTCATCATCATACTTTGCCTTATCGATCATATCTCAATACAACAAGGTTGCATTGCGCACCTCTAACCCATATCTAGGGGAATTGGGAGGAAGGAGTTCAGAACCTCGCAAGGGGTATTCGGCTCTTAGTCTTGTTTTGGGAGATCGTTGCATCATTCATCATACTTAGTTCAAAAAGATCATTAGATTAGCAATTACACCTATTCACCCCCCCTCTAGGTGTTTTTCAAGTTCCTTTGGAGTCATCCCCGAAGGTGACGGTGCCACCTTCCATGTACCTTGATAGGGTTGTGAAGTTATTGATGTCCATGTCATGTGTCTTGAACAACCACTATCAAGGTACCACCGCTCCCTACGTCTTGGAGCCTTGGTGTGTACCTACATCAAATAATTTAGGACTTGATTTTGGTACCCACATTTTCTTGGGTCCTAAAGGGTTAGTTTCATTAACCCAAACAAGATTATTTGATCTATTAACTTGGTCATAACAAAATTTAGCCAAATGCCCATTCTTACCACAATATGTGCATCTGTACACTCTACCATATTTAAAAGCATAGTGATTGTGTGATTTGTGAGCATGGGAATTGTGAGCATGAAAAGATCTAGCATGAGAAGTGTTATGTGTAGTGTGAGCATGAGTAGATTTAACATGTGAATCTTTAGCATGAGGGGTGTGCTTTTTAGAAAATTTTTCTTCAAGTTTCTTAGTATTAAAAGCACAATCTTTCAAAACTTTTTCAAAATCAACCATTTTAGTTTTTAAAGAGGAAATTTTTTTTTCATCAACAATAGGAGATTTTCCCTTACAAGAAACATTGTAGGCATTAAACTCATTTTGAATAGAGATAAGATTAGAAGAAATATCATCCTTTTCTTTAGAAACCATAGCAAGTTGATTTTGAGAAAAGCAACTTCCTTTTGCAATTTTAAGCATTCAAGTTTCTTGTTATCATAAGTTTTGGAAAGTTCAACAAAAGCATGTACAAGAACTTCCATACTTAATTCATCATCTTCATCATCAAGAGATTGAGAGGTTACTTTGGAGTGTTTGCCATGAAACACATGTTTGCCGTATCCACCTCTTCTTCGGACTCGCTTTCCGAATCCCACGTTGCCTTGTATGCTTTCTTTTCCTCCGGCTTCTTTGGCTTGAAGGAGGAAGTCATCTTCTTCTTGAACTCCGGGCAATCCGTCATGATATGTCCGGGTTTGCGGCAATTGTAGCAAATGATCCTTCTCTCCTCTTTGCCTTCAAATTTTCTCCAAAAGTTGAGCTTGTTCTTCCGGTACAACCTCTTGACGTTCCGCACAAGTAGAGTTAGCTCCTCATCTTCTTCTTCGTCTTCTTCATCGTCATCATTGGTGGATGAAGTGTTGAAGGCTATGGATTTCTTCTTTGAAGTAGTGGCCTCTTCTCTTGCCTTCTTCTCCATCTCATGGGTCTTTAGGTTCCCAATTGATGGGGAGATTCTGTCTCCTCGTTTTAAAATTACCGCAAGCGCACGGTCGTTCGATGTAGCACTAGAGGGTCGGTCCACAGGGATGGTGCTTCTAGAATCCTAACACAAACGAAGCAAATTGGTGGAGAAAAATGATAAGTTGATGTGAACTCAGTTAAAGAGAAGAGTCATGTACCTAGGGTTGAATCCCCTAAACTAGCCTCAAGCGGTCAAGCTCGGTCTATCTACTAGATCGTTACAAATCACCAAATTCCTACTTCTAACAGGGGTATTAATTCTGAATACTAGATCTAAGCACATGGTATTGTTCAATTACATGATCCATCAAAGATAGATAAATTGACAACTTCAATAACACATGAAAAAGAACATTACAACTCTAAGTATGGATCATTAACTCTAAACACATACCCTGTCAAATATCTAGTGGTTTTAGAAATTAGCACCCTAGAAGTCGTAGGTCAATAGATGAGTGTACATCCCTAGATAGGAGAACTAACTTGATTCACAAGAGTTTAGCCTAGGTTCATCTTCCTAGGTACATGATGAAAATTTAGTTACACATGTCCAAGTTCATAATCAACTAAACTCATTAAATCAATTAAAAATCATCTAACTTTAATTAAACACTTAATTGAAACTCTAATTAATTAAACTAATGAAATTATAACTAAAAATAAGTAAATAAAAAATAAAAAAACTTACCTTGCAGTGGCCGGCTGAGGCCACCTGCGGGTGAAGATGTGGCCTGCCTTCTCCCAACAGAGGGCACCAATCAAAGGGCCTGAAGGAATTTTGCTCCAATCAAAAGCCACCAGCCAAGGGGATTTTGCTCCAATCAAAAGCCACCAGCCAAAGGGGCCTTGCCTTCAAATTCAAGGCGCCAAAGCCTGCTGTGCTCTTCTTTTGTTGCGCGAGCTCCAAGGAAAACAAACACAGACCCAATCACAGTGAAGACAAAAATCAAAACATGCAGAGACAACAAAGGTTGCGATGGAAAAAAAAATATTAATCACTTTTTGTTTTCAAGAAAAAGAATAACACCTAAAAGTAAAACCCTCGATGTTCTCCTCTCAAACCGCAGCCCCTCTTATTCCTTATATAATAAGGAATTTTTTACAGAAAGGTCCCTTGAAATACATCTATTACATAATAATTCTTTTCCAATTCAGGCAGATTTTTTAAATGATGAATACAGGCCACCAAATGGAGGAATCAGCGAAAGTTATCAACACGAAAGTTGTAGATCTTCGAATTATCTTTCCATAGCATCTTGAATGATTTCGTTCGGAGTCCTGTAGCGAAAGTTATCGTCGAAATACCGCAACGTATTTGAAAAGCAACCCTCAATCTTTGACAAATTGCGTGAGTTTATTGCTAAATATAACCAGATTCCTCTTTCTCTTTCTTTTACCTGTTTCCTGCAAAAATACAATCAACTATACCCATGTAGCATTATTTATATACAAATAATAGATAATTAGGAGTATAAAAATGGTATAAAATCATGCTGATCAAATACCCCCACACCTATCTTTTGCTAGTTCTCGAGCAAAACTAATAAAAAGAAAAAGAAAAACTAAACTACCCTAACTCACTTTCGTAGGAATCACGGTTGCATTTAGCATGTGCAACAAGCCGTTAAACCCCTAGGTTACCCTAGAGGACGAGTTTTGTCTCGTGAGGATTTTCAGTGGATTACACCCACAAAATCCAAGAAAGTTAGAGATTAAGAAATAAATAAAAGTAAAATAAGGATAACCGAAAATCAAGAAAAGGAAAACAATTATATATATATATATATTTTTTTGGTAACTAGTTAGTAAGATCATCAATTTCCAAGAGTTTCCTTTTCAAGTAAAACCTCAATTCAAGAAATTATATTGGCTATAAAATAAAGTCTCAAATCCAAACTTTACACCACCTGTCCTAAGTTTCAGATCCTATGTACCCCGTGATCGTGATGTAGTTCTTAAGCTTGGGAATATTTAATTACAACTTTCATATTTTTTCTTTTTTTTCTTTTTTTTCTTTTTTTTCTTCTTTTTTTTTTCTTTTTAACTTTTTAACTATCTTTCGCGTAGATACCGAGGCTTCCTGAGGCCAAGGTACCTAGCTAATTGATAATCAAAATTATTATATTTTTATAGTGTCTTGTCCTCTTAGGCTTTCTCAGCTACCCATATAGCGAGCTTTGGGTCAATGCTCCAAACCAGATGGTCTTAGGGCAATAAGTGTAAAGACACTCCTACGGACTTAATTACTCAAGCAACTGAGGCCATAAGACAAGACTTATTAATATTTATTTTATTATATAATAATAGTAATAATATATTTTTTTTTTTTAGTTGCAATCAATATCCCAAGCCTATGAACTAATAGTGTAAGTGCTGTTGGGTACATAATCACTTAGACTAAATTTAGATGGTATGTCCGTTTTAGATTCTAATCTTTATTTTAAGATTTTATAATTTTTTCATCTTGATCTTACCCTTAAAATCCACTCATGGATACTAAATCACTCACATACTAGCTACTCATTTGCAGAGAATTTTCAAATTTTTCACATTTTTTTTCTCCCTTTTTTTTTTTAGACTCTAAAGTGAAAAGAGAAATAAAGTGAAAACCCTAAAACTAAAACAAAACCAAAAAGACTCCTAAAAACAAAAGAAATATGAATCTCCCCCCCCCACCTAAACTGTGCCATGTCCTCATGCATACTTGAATCCAGAGATAAAATGAATATGGCATGTAATTTACACATCCAAAACGTGCACACAATCATGATGATCATACACTCCAAGCATACAAAAGATAGACAAATATAAACAGTATGCTAGAATTAGAAATACTCACAGTGCACTAGGAAATCAAGTTGTCAAATCCATGAAAATTCTCCATGTGTGTGGTGGATGCCTCCTTGCTTATCCTGTATTACTTGTAATAAACTCGGCACAAAGGTTAGAGAGAGATAAATAAAAGACTCACGAAAACTGACTCAACTAACTAAAAGATAAGTATAGAGACTCACAGACTCAAAGAAAAATAAAATTAGAATACTAATGTAAAAAGTCACATCTTCCCTCATACCTGCCTTAAGCTATGACGGTTCCTCCCCCTTGACCGCTTTCCACTTTCGAGGTGGGTTCTCTTCAATGAGTTGACATGACTATTAGAACCCTTCACCATTTCAGCACAACCTCCGTCAAACTTGATTTTCATACTCCTCTTCCTTAACTTCTTGTTCTTCCATTTTCTTCTTTTTAGCCAATCATACAGAGGACTCACTCTCTTAACATAAGCACTAGGTCCCGTATCATTTTCATTTCCCTCATATTCAACCAACTCAGCAACATCATTGTTAAATTCATCCTCGCTTGCTCTACTAATATCTTTGGTGTCATTATCCCATCTCATTTTCTCATTGTGGCTTGAGCAAGAGTTTTTGTTCTCACAGAACACACTTTCATTGTCGAACATCCACTCAGCTTGCTTGAAGTGGCTCTTAAGATTTTCATTAATATGAATTCTAGACATGCCATGAATCATATTTATCTCAACTTTGCTAACCACAGGCTCTAGCTCAGGTGTCTCCTCCACAGGTGGATGAGACTGGGGTGCACACTCCTTAATGAAAGGTTCAAGATACGAGTTGAGACACTTAGAGTTTATCACTAGCTCCAATTCTTCAAATCTCCTTATCTCTTCATTGCAAATATCTTCAAAACTCTGATCAGAGTACGCTAAATCAGATTCATCATGATCGTTGTTGAGTTGCATTTCTTGTTGAGCTTCCTCATACATCTTGAATTCATCATCAAAGATTTCTTCAAAACTTTGAAATATTTTCTCAGAATCTGGCCTCCTGTAGTTATCATCACTATGATTATTTTGCATGTCATGAATCACATTATCCTGATGAGCCTTCAACGAGGGTTCAAATTCTAACACAAATGGTTCTTCCTTAGGTAAACAAGGTCGGGGTGTAGACACTGCACAACTTGGCTCAAAATACGATTCTCACCATTGTAATGAAACCTGACTGACATGTTGGTTTATCTCATCAAACCAGCTTTCTACTTCATCAAAATCTGACTCCTGATCAATATACTTGATGTCCGATCCTTCATCTTCGGAATGTGCACTTGGTACCCCTTGGATCCAGTTGACATCAAAAGGCTGGTCAGGGTGAACACTTGGTTGGTTCTCTAGGTTGAAAATATTAAGATCAATTGTCATATTGCCAAAAGTGAGTTTCATCAACCCACTACGACAATTGATCAAAGCATTTGATGTTGCCAGGAAAGGTCGGCCAAGAATCACAGGAATTTGCCCTCTTGGGTTTTCCACCGGTGCAGTTTCAAGGACGACAAAATCAACTGGAAAGATAAATTCACCGACCTTAATTAGCACATCTGTAATCTCTCCTAATGGAACTTTAACTGACCTGTCAGCTAGTTGTAGAGTGACCTTTGTGGGCTTCAGCTCACCCACCCCTAACTGCTTGTAAACCGAGTAAGGAAGCAAATTTACACTCGCCCCTAAGTCTAATAGCGCCTTGTCAATAACAGTTGTTCCAATTGTACAGGAGATAGTTGGACATCCAGGGTCCTTATATTTCACTGGAATGCTATTCTGGATTATTCCACTGATATTTGCTGCTAGAAAGACCTTCTTCGGCGTTTGATGTGCTCTCTTCTTAGTGCACAAGTCCTTCAAAAATTTAGCATAGGATGGGACTTGTTCAATAGCGTCAAGAAGAGGAACATTCACTTTCACTTGCTTGAAGATTTCTAGAATCTTCTCTATCTGCGCCGTGTGTTTCTTCGGTTTTAATCGGTTAGGAAATGGAGCTGGTGGCTCATAAGGAGGCTCAATGATTTGCTCAGTTTCTTTATCTTCAGACTGATCTGTGTCAGAAGATGATGGATTAGCCATGGGGAGAGGGGAATTAGTTTGGTCAGGCATCACCACCTGATTGTCAACTTCCTTTCCAGATCGCAAGGTATGAATTGCATTGATTTGAGCATGACTGGACGAACTTGCTCTTGTATCTCTGGGATTAATCTCAGGTTAGCTGGGAAAGGTCCCTCTTTCCCTTTCACTCATTTGAGACGACATCTTACTCATTTGCAATGTGAGTTGTTGTATGACTTGTTGATTAGACTGCAACATCTGTTGATTGGACTGCAACATCTGATTCGTCGATTGCATAAATGAGTTGAAGTTCTTCTCCATGGTGTTCAACTTCTGATCACTCCCAAATCCTGGTGGCGGCATTGATGGATTTGCATATGTTAGAGTGGATTGCGGTGCCACAAAGGCCGGTTGTTGTTGTTGATACTGGAATGTGTTTGGCCTCGTGTACTGTGAACCGCTTGGTTGAGAGATGCTTGTTGCCCCTCCTTGATTTCCTCCTCCTTGATTCCATGAAAGGTTAGGGTGATTCTTCCACCCTGGATTGTATGTTGGTGCATATGGATCATTCCTTTGTTGCTGATAAGTGGCGTTTAACTGTTGTCCCTGACTATTCATTAGTGGGTTTGGAAGGAATGGGCAATCTTCCATGACATGAGTTGGAGATTGACAGTTAAAGCAACTTGGTACAGAGGTCTGATTCACTTGATCGAACTGCTGAGGAGGAGTCCTCTTGCTTTCCAACACTTCAATCCTTCTCATCAGTGCGACCATCTTTGCTTCAGCTGCAATGGAGTTTTCGATCGAATGTATGCCACTCCTCGATGTGGTGGTTGAATTTGTAGTTGGTGGCTTCTCATTAAACCCTTCCCACTGCATTGTTTTCTCTGCCATCTCTTCGAGGAATATCCATGCATCATCATCTGTCATCCTCATGAAGTCACCGTGACTCATGGATTCAAGAAGAGTTTTCGAGTTGTAATCAACACCCTCGTAGATAATTTGACAGAGACGCCACTTTTCTATGGCATGATGGGGACATTGAGTTAGAAGGTCCTTAAACCTTTCTAAATATCTCCAAAATGGTTCTTTGTCCCGTTGTCTGAATTGATTGATCTCAGATCGAATCCTTGCAGTCTTGTGCATTGGGAAATATTTTTTTAGAAAGACTGCAACAAACTCTGCCCATGTAGTAATTGAGTTTGTTGTGAGGCTGTACAACCACTTCTTTGCATTGTCCCTGAGTGAGAAAGGGATGAACCTTAGTTTGACTCTATCTTCACTCAGCTGCCTAATTCTCATCATTGCACACACCTCCTCAAATTCATTGATGAACATATATGCATCTTCAGATTCCAGTCCAGAGAATTTGGGAAGCATAGTGATATATTGTGGCTTCAACTCATAGTTGTTCTCAGTAGCTTCTGGCAATCTGATGCATGAAGGGTGTGATGATCGAGGAGGGTAACATCGGTCCATGAGGACCATTGGTGGAACAGGGTCAGTCATCTTGATCTCGTTTGTATCTATGCTGACAAGACGTCCTTTTGAGTCGCGTTCCCAAGCTGACATGTATCAGCGTAGGAATAGAGTTGGAATATGTGATGCTTGGGTAGCACTGAAATTTTTTTAAAATTTTTTTTAATTTTTTTAATTTTTTTAAATTTTTTTTCGGTAGATGTGCTAAGACTAAAGATGACACCGATCCCCGGCAACGGCGCCAAAAACTTGATGGGGAGATTCTGTCTCCTCGTTTTAAAATTACCGCAAGCGCACGGTCGTTCGATGTAGCACTTGAGGGTCGGTCCACAGGGATGGTGCTTCTAGAATCCTAACACGAACGAAGCAAATTGGTGGAGAAAAATGATAAGTTGATGTGAACTCAGTTAAAGAGAAAAGTCATGTACCTAGGGTTGAATCCCCTAAACTAGCCTCAAGCGGTCAAGCTCGGTCTATCTACTAGATCGTTACAAATCACCAAATTCCTACTTCTAACAGGGGTATTAATTCTGAATACTAGATCTAAGCACATGGTATTGTTCAATTACATGATCCATCAAAGATAGATAAATTGACAACTTCAATAACACATGAAAAAGAACATTACAACTCTAAGTATGGATCATTAACTCTAAACACATACCCTATCAAATATCTAGTGGTTTTAGAAATTAGCACCCTAGAAGTCGTAGGTCAATAGATGAGTGTACATCCCTAGATAGGAGAACTAACTTGATTCACAAGAGTTTAGCCTAGGTTCATCTTCCTAGGTACATGATGAAAATTTAGTTACACATGTCCAAGTTCATAATCAACTAAACTCATTAAATCAATTAAAAATCATCTAACTTTAATTAAACACTTAATTGAAACTCTAAATAATTAAACTAATGAAATTATAACTAAAAATAAGTAAATAAAAAAAATAAAAAAAGTTACCTTGCAGTGGCCGGCTGAGGCCACCTGCGGGTGAAGATGTGGCCTGCCTTCTCCCAACAGAGGGCACCAATCAAAGGGCCTGAAGGAATTTTTCTCCAATCAAAAGCCACCAGCCAAGGGGATTTTGCTCCAATCAAAAGCCACCAGCCAAAGGGGCTTGCCTTCAAATTCAAGGCGCCAAAGCCTGCTGTGCTCTTCTTTTGTTTCGCGAGCTCCAAGGAAAACAAACACAGACCCAATCACAGTGAAGACAAAAATCAAAACTTGCAGAGACAACAAAGGTTGCGATGGAAAAAAAAAAATATTAATCACTTTTTGTTTTCAAGAAAAAGAATAACACCTAAAAGTAAAACCCTCGATGTTCTCCTCTCAAACCGCAGCCCCTCTTATTCCTTATATAATAAGGAATTTTTTTACAGAAAGGTCCCTTGAAATACATCTATTACATAATAATTCTTTTCCAATTCAGGCAGATTTTTTAAATGATGAATACAGGCTACCAAATGGAGGAATCAGCGAAAGCTATCAACACGAAAGTTGTAGATCTTCGAATTATCTTTCCATAGCATCTTGAATGATTTCGTTCGGAGTCCTGTAGCGAAAGTTATCGCCGAAATACCGCAACGTATTTGAAAAGCAACCCTCAATCTTTGACAAATTGCGTGAGTTTATTGCTAAATATAACCAGATTCCTCTTTCTCTTTCTTTTACCTGTTTCCTGCAAAAATTCAATCAACTATACCCGAGTAGCATTATTTATATACAAATAATAGATAATTAGGAGTATAAAAATGGTATAAAATCATGCTGATCACCAATGAGACTAACGAGGTCCATCTCGTCCTTGTCGTTCAATTCTTTTAAGGTGGTGGCCTTTATCTCCCATGCAGACGGAAGAGCCCGAATCACTTTCCGCACCTTTTGATCGTTGGAGATGTCATCACCTAAGGAAGAAAGTCCATTAGTGATTTTAGTAAATCTTTTAATCATACTATCAATAGACTCATCATCAATCATTTTAAATGACTCATATTGGGACCTCAAGAGATCTATCTTAGCTCTCTTGACTTGTGAAGTCCCTTCGTGTGTGACCAATAAATGTTGCCAAATCTCATAGGCGGATTGGCAATGAATTACCCGTGTAAGGTCATCCTCATTCAAGGCGGTTAATAGGGAGTTTTGGGCCTTAGAGTTAGCCTCATATTCTCTAAAGTTGAAGTCGGTCCAAGTGCTCTCATCACTGTCGGGTGCTACATAGGGTTTGGTCAAGGACTTGGCCACTAAGCTACCCAAAGATTGCAAAAATATAGTCATCCTAACCTTCCAAATAGGAAAATTAAGTCCATCAAATTTAGGAGGGGTTTTAATGTTATCGGCTATGTTTACTAGTGTATGAATGTATGAATGAAAATGTTGATTAGCAAATTTTAAGGATCTCTCTATGGATGTTAAGCCAAACCTAGAGTCCAAGCTCTGATACTAATTGAAAATCACCTAGAGGGGGGGTGAATAGGTGATAATGCTAATCAATGGACAAATTAAAAATTAAGATGCAACAATCACCCAACAAGATTCACAAGATGAATGAAAGCAAATAAATATTGCAATGATGATGATAAGCAAGAATAAGTGCAAGTAAAGTAAAGTAAGAAGCACAAGAAAGTAAACCAAACGCAAACACAAGGATATGTTATCGAGGTTCGAGCACCCAGCTCTACTCCCCGCCTTCCCCAGAAGGATTCTAGCTACTTCCACTATCACAAAGAAATCACAATTACACCGGAGTACCCAACTCCACAATCTCAAGTACAAGCAAATTCTGAGTAGTCAAAAGACCACAAACTCTCTCTTTCAAAAGTCTCTTCCTTACAAAAGGTCCTTAGAGAACAATGAGTAGGAATGAAGCTCTTGTGTGCAAGGAGAAAAGAAAATGAAATCAGAGAATTCTTTTGAAAAACACTTCAGAAAATGAGAGAATTTCAGCACAAAAACCAAGATCTTTTGAAAGCCTTAAACTTGGAAACTTTTGAAATTTTTCTCTTGTAATTAATTGTTGTAAACAATCTCTCCCCAAACACCCCTATTTATAGGAGAGGGCTAAGGTTTAGGGATAAAACATAATTAGGATTAATCAGAGAGTATTAAGTTTGAAATATATCCCTTAAACTAATTTTAAACACAAAAAGACAAAATTTAAAACAGCCCAGAAAATAGCCGTTTACTGTTCAACGGCTAGTCCGGTCGACCGGTCGGTCGACCGCCTATTCAAGAATAGAGCCGTTCAGGCATACGGTCGACCGCCCGGTCGACCAAACAAACCCGAGAGCAAAGCTATTACAGTCAGGTCGACCGCCCGGTCGACCGGCAAACATGCACACTGATACGTGCATCTGCCAGAACCACGGTCGACTTGTCCGGTCGACCGGACAAGACTGACACAGGCACGGTCGACTGGTGCGGTCGACTGGCTCAGGTCAAAAGTTAAGTTTAAAACACAATTTTGAAAAGACTTTGATTTTTATGAAAAATATCTTTAAATAGTACTAAGTATAAAACATAAAAATTGATTTGTAGGCAGAGGATTTTGTATCAAAATATTTTTGTACATTTTATAGAAAATAATCTTAGAAACAATATGTGCGCAAAAACGTGTGTGATTGAGCTTCAAACCTATCCATCATTCTTTAACAAAATTCTAAACCTATAAAACTAAAAACAAATCTTGTTGAGCAATCTTCAAGTCTTGAGCCATGCTATGCCTTGCTAGAGCCCCTTCTTCTATGTTCCTTCCTTGATATGCAATATGCCTTCTTTGCTTCATGAAACCTAGAAGTTGTTGCAATAGCTAAGCAATGGCCTCCAAATATGGTACTAACCTGAAACTTATCTTAAACAAACTCATTAGTACCAAATAGCACTAATTTGGTTTGTCATCATCAAAATTCAATAAATGGAGAGTGTAACCTTTTGGGCCAACAATAAACTCATTAAAATAAGTTATCTAAACATTATGAAGCAACAGTGTATATGGATGAAATCAAATACACATATAAACTATGTAAACTTCTTTTGATGAAATCTGTTCATGAAACTAACATATGTATACTTGATAAACCAGAACTCAAAATGTATACATGTTAAACCGAAACACAAAACTTAAAACTTGTTCCTATGTGTTTTGTATGAACCAAGTAAACATAAACTTTTGATATTAAAACGGTTAAATTGAATATCAAAAACTATAAACTTTCGTGTGTGCATATACTTGAGCAATTCAAAACTATTCTATCCTTATACAAGATCTAAACTAAACAAATCTAGATACAAGTCTTATTGTCGATCTTCTTCAAGACGACTTGATCCAAACATGATCCAAAGAGCTTGATTTCATCTTGAATACTTGATGCGATCTTGAAGCGTGAGCTCTTGAATTAACACACGTGATAGCTTCGAATCTTGACTTCGAGTCCTCTGTTGAAGCTAAACACCAATAAGGATCTTGATCTATATCTGAAACTTAATAAACACAAGATCATTAGTAACATAACTTTATAAGTTTGTCATCATCAAAACTAGAGTGAAAAGCCTCCGGAACAACAAAGGATTCTTCAACTCTAACTCTTATGCCTTATTTTACATTTTATGGTTGTAATATCTCTTAGTTATATTAGGCATTCTAATTTTTTCATGTAATGAGCCTTAGGTCGGTGACTTCCAAATCAGATGCTTTTAGGACACCGGGTAAGAAACACCCCTAGGACTTTAAAGACTTCAGCAAACAAGGCAACAAAACTAAGAGTTTTTATTGATGGACCATTTATAGGCGTGAATAATTTTGCTTTATGACCAAAAATTGGTTGCTAAAATAATAAAACAACCAATGAAGTTAAGAATATACCGTGTAGCTTGTGGCTAACGGGTCGAGTCCACGAGGAGGGATGCGATAGAAGCGTTTCGGTGAAGTAAATAGAAACAAAGAAGTGTGTCAGTTTTTTAAGAAAAAGAGAATGGAAGGAAAAGAGATGAAAAAGAGAAATTTCAACTTTCAGAAAAGGATTTGGAGAAAGTGATTTGTAAAAAACTTTAAGAGTTGTGATGTTGTTTTATAATATGAAATCAAATCTGGGCTTACTATCTTCCTACTCACTTGTTCATTCTTCTCTTAAAATATTAAGTCCCTCGGGTTCATTTGCAAGACTTAAAGTTGATTCTTTTTAGAGAGCTTTGAGTAAAGCACATAAGATGTAGAGGGGTTGAGTTCTTTATCTTCAAGAAAGAGTTGAAATCAGATATTAAAATATAAAGCGCGAAGAAGCAAGAATGAATTAAAAATGATTCACAAGAAGATCAAGAGAGAATAGTGAATTCAACTATCTATGCCCATCCTCATGTGCCTTCAAGAACACTTTCAAAAAGAAAGGCTTGTAAGGGAGGCATGCATATGAGTCATCGGGACTTTTTCTTTAAAAAAAACAGAGGAGAAGAAAACAAGAGAAAGGAGATAGCTAGCCCAGAAAACCCTTTAGTTATTCATGGAAAACGACAAAGCAAAAATAAACATGCGCAACATACCGAAACACGAGTGGAGAAAAGATGGCTTGCTCTTGAATTGCTGTCACTTCAATCTTTGATTACAAGCTCTCAGTCCTCTCTCTCACAAGCTTTTTAAACTGAACTACAAAGTAAACAACAGAGTTACAACTTGTGTTCTAACTAACAATGAACCTAGATCCTAAGAAAATAAAAGCCAAGTTTAATCCTAGTCTTCGCTCTTTTTGCCTTGCTGAAAGAGGTATTTATAGCCAAAAACCCAACAACCACGATCCCGGGGAGGTCAGGGGAGCAAACGCTCCCCCTAACTCCCCAAGATTGCCGCAAAAACGCGGCTATTGCCGCGTTTTTGCGGCATTGTTGTGGCCAGGTGGCCACAACAAGGGGGGCAGCTCCCTGGTTTCCTGTTTAGCTCGCATCTCCTGCTGGTTTTCTTGTTGCTGCTGCAACCGCTGACTGAATCAGCATTTGATTTTCTTGGCTCCGATTCCTCGATTCAAGGAGGGATTTTCTCAACTCCTTGATAGCCCAGATTTCTTCACTTCGAGTTTATTCTGAATTAATTCAGAATAAAGTGGGCTTTTGGGCTTGTTCCTCATTTATTTCTTTGAGCATTTGGGCCTACATTTAGCAAAGAAAAAGACAATTATTAATATCATTTATTAGCAAACAAGTATGGTAAAGTGACAACATAAGTGCAATGTATGTGACAAATCACACCCCCACACTTATCTTTTGCTCGCCCTCGAGCAAAACATTAGACTAACTTGAATCAATTATTAGACCACTTTCGCAGGTCACTCGATTGCACTTGAGCATGTGCAACAAGCCGTTAAACCTCTAGGTCACCCCTAGAGGACGAGTTTTGTCTCGTGAGGGTTTTCAGCGGATTACACCACAAAATCCAAAAAGGAAAAAGGTTAGTACTTTTGAAAAGCATTTTCTTTTTTTTTTTTTTTTTGGAAGGCGAAAATATTTGAAGTATATTTGTGAGAGTTTAAGTAATCTATAAGTTATAGGAATATCAAATTTTTCATTCCTAAACTTAGTCTCCATTCAAAAACATGTTGTTAATTAAAGTAAGGAGTCAAACTGTACTTCTCATCTAGTCTATTAATTTACCCTGAGTCGTATGCACCATCGTGACTGTGAAGTTTACTAAGGGTTCTTCAACATTAACTCCTATGCCTCATATTTATTTATTTATTGTGAACTTTTATTCCTCCATTTCATTAGGCTTTCTAATCTGCCCATGTAACGAGCTTTCAGTCGTGACACCCAAACCAGACGGTTTTAGGGCACCAGGTGAGAAAAACACCCCTAAGGACCTAAACACCCGAGCAGATAAGGCCACGAAACCAAGGTTTTTATTTATACTATGTAACCCTTTTAGGCGTGAATACTTATGCTTCCTGAGGCATAAATACCCAGCTTAATCAGAGTATACACATTATTTATACGAGGTACCCCTTTTAGGCGTGAATACTTATGCTTCATGAGGCATAAGTACCCAGCTTAATCAGAGAATACTTTTATTTTTATTTATTTTTTTTCAAACTTGTCTAATTATCTTTTGCATAAATACTAAGGCTTGCTTAGGCCAAAGCACCTAGCTACTAAATAATTAGACTTTTTTTTTTTTATAAGGCATAAGAGTCTCTGTTTTCAAACCCTAAGTGTGTAAGTGTATTTTGTGTGCATATGTCATCAAGGTAAATATCAAGACTAAATTACTTTCCCAGATTTTCTTCCTAACCCTAAAAATCAAACAAGTTATCTTATTTTGACCAAGTGAAAGAAATCCTAATTATGATTCTCCTATTCCTAAAAATTGACTTAAATACTTACAAAAAATATATCAAAATATTGTCTACCCTTTTTCAAATTTTTTTTTTATATATCCATTTTTTTTCTTTTTTCTTTTTTCTTTTTTTTCTTTCTTTATTTTTTTTTTTTTAGCTATGTTAGAACCCTCCCCACACACTTATCTCATGCATTGTCCCCAATGTATGAAAGAAATGTATAATTGCATGAAATAAAATGGAAAGGAGGAAAGTTACTGATACACTGGGTCAAAAAGACCCATTACCGTTTCATCTACCGGCACCGATTCCAAGAAAGGTTTAAGCCATTGACCATTTACCTTAAAGTCATTTCCATTCTTGGGGTCACTGATCTCAACTGCGCCATGTGGAAACACGGTCTTTACAACGAATGGCCCAGTCCATCATGATTTCAATTTTCCTGGGAAAAGATGAAGCCTAGAATTGTAGAGTAAGACTTTTTGACCAGGGACAAAGGTTTTTCTTATGATGTGCTTGTCATGGAAAATCTTCACTATATCTTTAGTGATCCTAGCATTTTCATAGGCCTCATTTATCAATTCCTCCAATTCGGAAATTTGTAATTTCCGAAGGTCACCGGCCTTAGTCAAATCGAAATTCAACTGCTTGATTGCCCATAAGGCTCGGTGCTCTAACTCAACGGGCAAGTGACAAGGTTTGCCGTGGACTAACCTATAGGGAGACATTCCTAAAATTGTCTAAAAGCGGTCATGTAGGCCCATAGAGCATCTACAAGTTTTAAGGACCAATCTTTCCGGTTTTGGTTCACAGTTTTCTCCAATATAAGTTTGACTTGTCTATTTGAAACCTCAACTTGCCCACTGGTTTGAGGATGATATGGTGTGGACAACTTGTGAGTTATGGCATACTTTCGCGTAAGGGCTTCAAAAGATCTATTGCAAAAGTGGGTGCCATTATCATTGATGATAGCACGAGGGGTTCCGAAGCGGGAAAAAATGTTCTCTCTCAAAAACTTTATGACAACTTTGTTATCACTAGTTTTACAAGGAATGGCTTCTACCCACTTGGACACGTAGTCCACAGCAACCAATATGTATTGGTTCCCAAATGAGTTAGGAAAAGGACCCATAAAGTCGATGCCCCAAACATCAAAGAGTTCTATTTCTAGAATTGGGTTGAGGGGCATCATATTTCGATGTGAGATCCTACCTACCATTTGGCATCTAGGGCACGTCTTGCAATAATCATAGGCATCCTTGAACAGAGTGGGCCAATAAAACCCGCTTTGTAGCACCTTTTTAGCAGTCTTGCGGGGACCAAAGTGTCCACCGCATGCAAGTTCGTGACAGAAGGACAGAACACTTGTAACCTCCTCATCGGGAATGCATCTCCTAATAATTTGGTCGGAACAGTACTTGAAAAGATATGGTTCCTCCCAAAAGAAATATCGGACTTGGGATAAGAACCGGTAAACTTCATTTTTGGACCAATGAGACGGAGTTTGGTTTGTGACTAAGTAATTCACTATATCAGCAAACCAAGGTTCCCTAGAGATAGCTAAGAGATGTTCATCAGGAAAATCCTCATTGATGGGTAATTCGTTGCATGGAGAATTGGGAATCCGTGAGAGATGGTCAGCAACGACATTTTCTACACCTTTCTTGTCTCGAATTTCGAGATCAAATTCTTGAAGAAGGAGGATCCAACGAATGAGTCGGGCCTTGGCATCCTTCTTCATCATTAGATACCTAAGTGCAGAATGATCGGTGAAGATGGTAGTTTTGGACCCTAGTAGGTAGGGATGAAACTTCTCTAAGGCAAACACTACTGCCAAGAATTCCTTCTCGGTCGTAGTGTAGTTCAGTTGAGCGTCATTGAGAGTCCTACTAGAGTAGTAGATCACATGCTGCTTGTTATCAATACGTTGTCCTAGGACAGCGCCTATGGCAAAATTAGAAGCATCGCACATAATCTCAAACGGCTTAGACCAATCCGGGGCAGATATGATTGGTGCAGAAATCAGCTCTCTCTTAAGCTTCTCCCAAGAAGTGATGCAGTCAGCATCGAAAGTGAAGGACACATCCTTAGCTAACAGATTAGTCAAGGGCCTAGCAATTTTGCTAAAATCCTTGATAAATCTACGGTAGAAACCAGCGTGTCCTAGAAAGGATCTAATGTCCTTAACGCATTTGGGCATGGGAAGCTTAGCAATAACCTCGATTTTGGCTCTATCCACTTCTATTCCTTTCTTGGATATTTCATGACCCAAGACAATCCATGTTTCACCATGAAGTGGCATTTCTCCCAATTTAGTGTCAAATATTTTTCAGCACAACGTTGGAGGACGAGTTCAAGATGGTGGACACATTGAGTGAATGAATCTCCGTAGATGGAGAAATCATCCATGAAGATTTCTAAGAAGCGCTCTACCATGTCAGAGAAAAGACTCAACATGCAACGTTGAAATGTTGCTGGGGCATTGCATAAGCCGAATGGCATTCGACGATAAGCAAATGTCCCAAATGGACAGGTAAACGTGGTCTTTTCTTGGTCCTCAGGAGCGATAGGGATCTGGTTATAGCCCGAGTAACCGTCCAAGAAGCAGTAGTACTCATGACCTGCTAAACGTTCAAGCATCTGATCAATGAAGGGAAGTGAAAAGTGGTCCTTACGAGTTGCAGCATTCATTTTCCTATAGTCAATGCAAACTCGAATCTTCGTGGGAAGTCGAGTTTGAACCAACTCTTTGTTCTCGTTTTCCACTACGGTGAAACCAGATTTCTTTGGGACCGCGTGGACAGGACTGACCCATTGGCTATCCGAAATGGGATAAATTATCCCATTGTCTAAGAGTTTTATGATTTCAGCATGAACAGCCTCTTGCATAATAGGTTTAACCTACGCTGCGGGTCTCTCTTGGGTGTGGCGTCTTCATTGAGATGGATGCGGTGTTGAACGATGGTTGGACTTAATCCCTTAATATCAGTCATAGTCCACCCGATGGCTTCCTTATGTTTCCTTAGAATATCTTTCAAATCTTTTTCTTCCCTGTCATTTAAATGAGAGGCAATGATGACGGGAAAGGTCTCTTGTTCGCCTAGATAGGCGTACTTGAGATGCGCAGGAAGGGCTTTCAATTCTAAGGAAGAGGCAGGCTCACTAGAAGGACTAGTCAAATCTGTTGGCTCCATTGTAGGTGAAATTGGGTTTGAAGCCCAATTTACGGCAGAGTCTACCACCTGATCGAGATTAAAGTCATCAGACTCTAACTCGAAGTCAATCTCCATTTCTGATTCCAATTCTTCTCCGTGTTCACTTGTCAGGTTCTCAATTTGGTTCACTTCAAAAGTTTGGTCCTCGATGTCACGGGGTTGTTTTCCTAGATGGAAGACATTGACTTCTTTAGTCATGTCTCCAAAGGTTAACCTCATAGACCCATTCCTGCAATTGATGATGGCATTAGCAGTGGCCAGGAATGGTCGACCTAGGATGACCGGAGTTTGAGCCCTACGATTGGAGTTGGACACAGGTTGTGTCTCCAAAACTATGAAATCGACAGGGTATATGAACTCTCCTACCCGAATCAGGACATCGTTAATTTCCCCTTTTGGAACTTTAACAGAACGGTCAGCCAGTTGGATGGTGACTCGAGTTGGACTAAGGTCACCCAACCCGAGTTGTTGATAAACAGAGAATGGGAGCAAGTTGATACTTGCCCCCAAATCAAGTAGTGCACGACTAATCTCGGCTTGTCCTATTGTGCAGGCAATGGTAGGGCTACCTGGATCTTTGTACTTGACAGGGATAGGACCCGAAAATAGCTCACTAATATTAGTGGCTAGGAAGACTTTCTTAGGAACATTAGTCTTTCTCTTCTTGGTGCACATGTCCTTAAGAAACTTAGCATAGGAAGGAACTTGTTGGATGGCATCAAGAAGTGGCACATTTATTTTCACTTGATTAAACATCTCTATTATCTTGTTCATGTGCGGATTTTGCTTACTGTTTTTCAGCCTATTCGGAAATGGTACTATAGGCTGGTGCACCTGGCTGGCTGACTTGTCTTTTTCAGACTCGTCAGATTTGGAAGAGCTTGGATTGGATGAGGTGGAAGCTTGATTGTGGTTGTTCTGAATAGGATTGGTGGGTGTTGACACTTGGTTATCAACTTTCTTTCCTGACCTCAATGTATGCACAGCATTACATTGATTGAATGAAGGATCCTCAGCCAAATGAGCTTGTTGGGAATTCCTCGGATTGGTGACTGGCTGACTAGGCAGGGTACCCTTTTGTCTCTCATTCTGTGGGTTGGCTAGTTGGCTCATTTGAACCTCTAACCTCTGAATGGTTTGCATGAGAGTGTCTTGATTTTTCATATATCTCTTCATGTTCCTTTCAAAGTCAGTCATTCTCCTTTCCAATTGAGGATTCTGGAAGGAGGATTGTGGAGATTGGTTAGGAAAGTTCTGTTGATAATTTGGAAAGCTTGGTGGATGGTTGGGAGAATTATGATGGAAATTGGAGAAGTTGGGTTGATGATTGGAAGAATTGTTACCTTGATGGAAGTGGTTAGCATGATTGGATCGTGAATGGTCATTGTTGTTCTGGCTCCATGAGAAATTTGGGTGATTTCTCCAGCCGGGATTGTACGTTGGGGCGTAAGGGTTATTGTTCGGCCTTGAAAAGGCCGCATTCATCGGTTCGTGGTAGGATTGCTGAGCTTGAAACACTGGGCATTCCTCAAACACATGGTTCATGGCTTGACAATAAGTGCAGCCCGGGGGTGGAAATTGGTTCGGGCTGACTTGATTGACTGGACTTGGTTCTTTTGTCTCTAGAGCTTCCAGTCTTCTAGCTAAATTAGCTAACTTAGCCTCATTAGCGATGGACGATTTTATGGAATGGAGACCTCCTTTCGAAGAGATGGAGTTAGGATTCTTAGGGGTCTCACTCGCAGATTCCCATTGGATGGTTTTCTCAGCTAAATTTCATACAAATCCCATCCCTCATCCTCATCTTTCTGCAAGAAACCCCCTTGGCACATACTTTCTAGGAGGGTTTTGGTGGAATAGTCTAAACCGTCATAGAGAATTTGACATTGTCGCCATTTCTCTATTCCATGATGTGGACATTGGACAAGGAGGTCCTTAAAGCGTTCAAAGTACCTCCAGAACGGTTCACTAGGCTCTTGCTTAAATTGCATGATCGCTTTCCTAATGAGAGCGGTTTTATGGATAGGATAGAATTTCTTCAAGAAGACCTTGATGAAACCATCCCAAGATGTGATGGAACCGGCTGCTAAGCTGTAGAGCCACTTTTTTGCTAGGTCCTTAAGTGCAAACGGGATAAATCTCAACCTAATAGCATCGTCTACAAGGTGTGGGATTTTCATCATAAGACATACTTCCTCAAATTCTCTTATGAAGAAGTAGGCATCTTCGGACTCTAGACCATGAAATTGGGGAGTGTGTTGATGAATTGAGGCTTGAGCTCAAAATTGTATTCACCAACCAATGGAAGTGAGATGCATGATGGAAGTGAGGTCCTAATGGGGTAGAACCTATCCTGCAGTGATGTGGATTGAGCCATTACCGGATCTGGTCTTGGTTCAAACTTAGGTGGTGATGTGTGTCTAGTCAACCTAGATGAATTAGGGTCTCTCGACCACACTTGCATACACAATCACAATCACAATCACAACAAGTTCAAACAGTAGTCAACAATGAAAATCAACCAAGCCTAGTCTAAGGTATCCTTGACCTAGACAACTCCTAACTGGTTGATTGTCCACAAGAGGTAGAATGTAGACCTTGACCACAAGCTAATCAGCCAGGTCGGGGCAAGAGTGGTGGGAGGTTTTCCGTCAAATGACGTTCCTTAATTAAATAACCACAACTCTTCGGGCTTTCGGCCCTCAATCCCTTTCCTTGACACTGATTTTACAGGAGTCAATTTCTAACACTTTTCCTCTTTAGGATAATCTCCTATTGAGTTCGAGATGTCCCTAAGGCCAACGTCTATCAAATTTTAATTAGGCTTAGGTTGTGCGTGCTTGGAGATGGTTTGTGGGCTAAGGAAGGGTAATGACTTCCCCACCTTATCTTGATTAGGGTTTTGCCTTAGAATTGATTAGTGCAAGTGTGCAAGATATAGGAAAGTAGCATTCAAAAGCAATAACACCCAAGAATGTTTCCTAAACTATATGCTATGCATACATACCTTGTCTCCAGCTCTCTTCAACAGTAATTGTAAAGAAAACGTAATTAGACAAATGCCTAGAATGCAAGTCTAAACTTTTTTTAAACAATTCACAATCATTCAAATTACTGTTGGATTAAAACAGGGATGGTGATAACAAACTAGCACAAATATGACATAAAAAACTAGAAATTTTTGCAAGCAATATGTCCTGCAAAACAAAGTTTTTAGTAGTCCCAAAAAATTTCAGATTTGCAAAGCAATTTCTTGAAATTCTGTTTCCTACTTTCGAGAGTAGGGGCACAGAATTTTCAAGTCTTCTTGGCAAAGCTTGAATGCTAGATCTTGATCTTCAATGTCCCTGAAACAAACACACAAGAGTTGTTAAAACAACTACACCGTTCCCTCCCCGGCAACGGCGCCAAAAATTGGTTGCTAAAACAAATGAAACAACCAATGAAGTTAAGAATATACCGTGTAGCTTGTGGCTAACGGGTCGAGTCCACGAGGAGGGATGCGATAGAAGCGTTTCGGTGAAGTAAATAGAAACAAAGAAGTGTGTCAGTTTTTTAAGAAAAAGAGAATGGAAGGAAAAGAGATGAAAAAGAGAAATTTCAACTTTCAGAAAAGGATTTGGAGAAAGTGATTTGTAAAAAACTTTAAGAGTTGTGATGTTGTTTATAATATGAAATCAAATCTGGGCTTACTATCTTCCTACTCACTTGTTCATTCTTCTCTTAAAATATTAAGTCCCTCGGGTTCATTTGCAAGACTTAAAGTTGATTCTTTTTAGAGAGCTTTGAGTAAAGCACATAAGATGTAGAGGGGTTGAGTTCTTTATCTTCAAGAAAGAGTTGGAATCAGATATTAAAACATAAAGCGCGAAGAAGCAAGAATGAATTAAAAATGATTCACAAGAAGATCAAGAGAGAATAGTGAATTCAACTATCTATGCCCATCCTCATGTGCCTTCAAGAACACTTTCAAAAAGAAAGGCTTGTAAGGGAGGCATGCATATGAGTCATCGGGACTTTTTCTTTAAAAAAAACAGAGGAGAAGAAAACAAGAGAAAGGAGATAGCTAGCCCAGAAAACCCTTTAGTTATTCATGGAAAACGACAAAGCAAAAATAAACATGCGCAACATACCGAAACACGAGTGGAGAAAAGATGGCTTGCTCTTGAATTGCTGTCACTTCAATCTTTGATTACAAGCTCTCAGTCCTCTCTCTCACAAGCTTTTTAAACTGAACTAAAAAGTAAACAACAGAGTTACAACTTGTGTTCTAACTAACAATGAACCTAGATCCTAAGAAAATAAAAGCCAAGTTTAATCCTAGTCTTCGCTCTTTTTGCCTTGCTGAAAGAGGTATTTATAGCCAAAAACCCAACAACCACGATCCCGGGGAGGTCGGGGGAGCAAACGCTCCCCCTAACTCGCCAAGATTGCCGCAAAAACGCGGCTATTGCCGCGTTTTTGCGGCATTGTTGTGGCCAGGTGGCCACAACAAGGGGGGGCAGCTCCCTGGTTTCCTGTTTAGCTCGCATCTCCTGCTGGTTTTCTTGTTGCTGCTTCAACCGCTGACTGAATCAGCGTTTGATTTTCTTGGCTCCGATTCCTCGATTCAAGGAGGGATTTTCTCAACTCCTTGATAGCCCAGATTTCTTCACTTCGAGTTTATTCTGAATTAATTCAGAATAAAGTGGGCTTTTGGGCTTGTTCCTCATTATTTCTTTGAGCATTTGGGCCTACATTTAGCAAAGAAAAAGACAATTATTAATATCATTTATTAGCAAACAAGTATGGTAAAGTGACAACATAAGTGCAATGTATGTGACAAATCACACAACTACCCACCTTAATCAGAGAATTATATATATATATATATATATATATATATATATATATATATATATATATATATATATATATATATATAAGGCAAGAGAATCTTTGTTTTCACTCTTATGTGTGTAACTGTATAAAGAATGCTTATTTCATCAAGGTAAAAATCAAGACTAAATTACTTTTCTAATTTTCTTTCTAATCCTAGAAATCAAACAAATAATCTTATTTTGACCGAGATTAAGAAATCCTAACTATGATTATCCTATTTCTTAAGATTAACTTAATGTCTTACAAAAAATAGGCCAAAATATTACTTCCCTTTTTAAAAAGTTTTTAAAAGAGAAAATGTATTTTTTTAAATTTATTTATAAAAACTTATGTTAGTAAACCCTCCCCCACACCTATCTCATGCATTGTCCTCAATGTATGAATGAATGCATACATGCATGACAAAGAAGAAAGAGAAAGAAAAAAAATGTTAACACAAGGCGGTGGTTTGGTGGTGGTCTGATTGGTACAAGCGTTGCTGTCAAATCTAAGTAATATGATGGTTGGTGAAACTCATCTTTGACCTCTTTTCTATTTACATTATTATTAGCCCCAATTTGATTAGGATTATGCAAGATTCTGACATGAAAATTATCTTGATTATATGACCAATCTTGAAATATCATCTCAGAGTCATAATGGTTTACAGCTTGGTCCAACAATTAAATGTGATTCGATGAAATGATTGATTTGGGCTCAAAAGTGAATGAAACAAAAATCAATACTGATTCGAGAATATGACTTAAAACAAGTTTAAGTTTGAGAGTCAGATTTGGGTCAAAAGTTGGGTCCAAGTCAAAGAGTTGAAATTCACATTTATTTTGTCATTAATAGAATGTGACTATCCAAAATAAGTGGCTTAATTTAAAGATTTATGGGTACAAAAATCAACGTCGGCTTAGCAATTGGGTCCAAATAAGATAAGGATACCAGAGTCAACATAAGTTAGAAATTTGGAACTGAATCACAAAGTTAGTGATAGGGTCACATTCACTTTCAAGTTCAATTTTCTTAAAGTGAAAACTTTGCAATTTGTCAATGATTTTGAATTGGTAAAGTTCAAGGTGTTGTGATGAAATTGAATATTGCTTAAAGTCTCCAGGACACCTTGATTCTTGATAACTATCAATATGGCTAGAGGATTCAAGGATGGTTAATAATGTGTTAGGTAGAGTCTCCTCATTCCTATTAATCTTTAGGTTGCATAACTGATCTAACTCTGTCTTATTCATGAGATCATTTTGGATCTGAATCAAGACTTCCATACTCTTTTCTAAGTCAATAGATTCTTCTTGATGTGGTGGGACTTGAAAAATGGAGTAAGGATCTTGAATTTGAAATTTTTGTGAGAATTGTGATTCCATCATATTTTGGAATTGTCGCTCGAACTCATGCATGGATATACTCTTTTCTAACTAAAATTTTTCTTCTATCGGTTGATCTTGAAATGGAGTATATGAAGCTGAATGTTGGTAAGATGTTGACCATATAACTCAGGGGGTATTGAATCCCCACTGACTTGATGAAGAGTTGAGATGGTTTTCAATCTTCTTCATAATACTGAGATGGGAAGCATGCTGAGTCGGATAAAACCAATCTGGCATATTTGATTGGTTAAAGTTATGTAATGCTGGGTTGGTGATATCCGAGTCAAAAGAGGTCAGGTGAAATATGAATTATTATTAAAGTTGGAAAACTTATGAATATAATCCATTTCACATAAAATGAAAAAAATAAACAAAGAAAAACAAACAAATTACAAACAAAAAGAAAGAAAAATCTAGCCTATGTTAGGTTAGACCTTAGACCTAGATGACTCCGAACTGGTTGACTATCTAGGAAAGATATATTACAACAGTCTGATAACAAGTTAATCAGTCAGGTAGGGATAAAACTCAGCAGGAGGTATCTGTGCAGAGCAACAGACATTAGTTACACCAAACCACTGATTTTCAAAGATCTTACCTTTTAATCCCTAACCTTAAACACGGATTGAGCAGAGTCAAACTCTAACAACTTCCTCCCGAGATCAATCTCCTATTGAGTCTGAAATGTCCCTAGAGCCAACGTCTAGTCAGATTTTTAGTTCGGTTGGTTAGTGAGTGCGGAGATGGTTTTATGGTTAAGGAAGAGTAATGACTTCTCCACCTTATCTTGTTTATCGGCTTAGCCCTTAACTTATTTTAATGTAAGCATACAATTATATAGCAGAAAGCAACAGTTAAGCAATATAAGCCACTCAAAAGTGTTCTTATACTATATGCTATGCACACATATCTTTGCTCCAGCACTCTTCAACATTAATGAAAAAATAAAATAAATTATATGAATGTCCTAAATGCAAAATCTAAGCCATTGTTTAGCATTTATCAACAAACATGTTACTGTTGAGTTAGAATAGTGTGCAGAATATGTAAGACAGAGAACTAAAAAATGCAGAAGCTAGAACACTAAATTGCAATCACCCTGCAAGAAAACAGGGTCAGCAGTCCGCACAACTTTCCATGAAAATGCAGTTGTTGTCGCATTTGTACTGCAAGATTGAGAGCTTCTGGGCTTTGCGTTCTAGAGATGAGGCCCAGAGCCACTTGTATGTAGTCTGCAGCTCTTGGTTCTTGAGATCAACCCTACACACAAAAACAGAGAAGAGATTTCAACAGTTAAGTAAACTAAAAAGAATTACCGTCCCTTCGGCAGCGATGCCAAAATTTGATCGAGGAGAAACCTGCACAGAAAAATAAAGTAGTAAAAATTAAGATTAAAAATATGCTAGGTTCCTCAATACTACCGCTATCCATGTGGTTATGCGGGTCATGATCCACAAAGAGAGAATGCGATTGAAGTGATTCAGTATTCTATTTAAATTACTAAAAATCAGCTAAGAGTTTCTTCTTAGTTTTGAAAAGAAAAGGAAAAAGAAGACTTAGATGGAGGAAAAAATCAAAAGAATAAAGAAGAAGGTGTTGGTTTTTAAAGTTGTTGTTTAAACTATGAAATTAAAAAAATAAAAATAAAAGTATACTTACCTTTTGGCTGATTACTTTACCTCTGATGTTGGTTTACCTTGAGTTGGAGGCGATCAGCGTATAGCCTATAAGATCGGATTCAGTTCCCGTCCATATTACATCATCAAAACTCAAAGAGCAAGCATGAAATGATGCAGACTTAAAAGAAGAAATTCATCATCATTAGCCATCGGTGGCACTTGCAATGGCAAGGCTCTTCCGATACTTTACAATTCATATGGATTTAGAAATCAAACACAAGAAAGCAAATACAAAAAGGAAGAAGGTAACATAAAAAGATAATTTTGATTAAATAAAGGAACAATAAGAAAAAAGAGGAACTTGTTGGCCCGAAGGCCCATCACTCTAGTTTTGATGATGATCAACTCTTGTAGTTATAGTACTAATGATCTTGTGTTTAAATAGTGACAGATTTATGATCACGATCTTAGTAGGTGCATAGCTTCAACAAAGAATTTGAAGTCAAGTTTTGGAGCTAGCACGGTGTTTGGACCAAGTCAAGAAGGCATCAAGTGAAGACTTCAAGAAGATGAAG